>MU105611.1:0-32064 GCA_012274485.2 Sinapis alba | reverse complement strand
TTGCCGTGAGAGATCGCCGGATGAGGCACTCACGGCAGAGTGCCGTGAGAGATCGCCGGATGAGGCACTCACGGCAGAGTACCGGAGGGAGATCGCCGGATGAGGCACCCACGGTAGAGTACCGGAGGGAGATCGCCGGATGAGGCACCCACGGTAGAGTACCACGAGAGATCGCCGGATGAGGCACTCGTGGTAGAGATGAGAACCACAGGTAGAGCGCCGGATGAGGCAACCGTGGTAGCCACAGGTAGATCGCCGGATGAGGCAACCGTGGTAGTAGGGGCGCCATAAGATTGAGTCAATGCCGAGTCGTGGCATAATTATGGCTATTAGGACCGGGGTGGCAGACAGTGCCAGAGAGAGTGCCAACGAGCTGCAACTCGGATAGCCATTTAGGAAGCTGGGGGACAGTCAGCGAACGTAAGATCTCCCAGGAACCGCCGCTACGAGGAGGACACTGTAGCGTGCACTAGGTCCACTTGTTTTGGTGTCAGTCCTTTGTATGCGAGTCGTCTGTCGAGTCAGTCTAATCATTTGCTTGGCAATGACTGAGTTCATTGTATTGTATGATCGCTAGGTTGATAGAAATGCATAAGAATGAGATGTCTTGAAATGCCAAGTTGCTTGATTGATTGTAGTGGCTAGCCAGCCTTCTTTCCCGCATCGAGTAGTGTAGAGTGTCATGCGGGGAGACTGGTCTAGAGTCACTTCACTGAGTATTCCCATACTCACTCCCTCCCTTTCCATTTCCCTGTGCGCAGGACTGTAAGTAGAAGTATACGGATATGGATATGGGTTGGTTTTCAAAGGAACATTGCGTCCGTCGACTCTTGGGACCAGTATGTGGACACGTTGGGTGTCTAAATTGAGTAGACGCGTGTCCATGACTCTCGCTTGTTAACTCCGGTCGGACGCCGGGGGAGCGGGATGTTACAGTATCAGCCTATCAGTACATATAGGTCATTTTTCAAGTACTGATAGGACCAGTCCGGAGAGTCAATGGTCTGTTGAGTTAAATCCTTCGATTCAGTATAGTTAAGGCTGATCATATCTTCCCATCAGTATGTATGAGTCTATTTTTCATGGCCTGATGGACCAGTCTGGACAGTCCTTGGTCCTTCTAGGAAGTACGGATGGCTTATCGTATCAGTCTATCAGTACGTATGGGTCATTTTTCAAGTACTGATGAGACCAGTACGGAGAGTCAATGGTCCTATAAGTTAAATCCTTCCATTCAGTACAGTTAAGGCAGATCATATCCGCCTAGCAGTACGTATGAGTCGATTTTTCATGGCCTGATGGACCAGTCTTGTCAGTCCTTGGTCCTTCCAGCCAGTACGGATGGTTGATCGTATCAGCCTATCAGTACCTATAGGTCATTTTTTATGTACTGATGACACCAGTCAAGACAGTCATGGTCCGTTTAGTTTTATCCTTCCATTTAGTACGGTTAAGGCTGACCATATCAGCCCATCAGTACAAAATGGTCTATTCTTCATGGCCTGATGGCTGATCGTACAAGCCTATCAGTACGTATGGGTCATTTTTAATGTACTATTGGGACCAGTCATGACAGTCCATGGTCTGTTGAATTAAATCCTGCCATGGCCAGTTGGACCAGTCTGGGCAGACCTTGGTCCTTCAAGGCAGTACAGATGGCTGATCGTATCAGCCTATCAGTACATATGGGTCATTTTTCAAGTACTGATTGGACTAGTCCGGAGAGTCAATGGTCCGTTGAGTTAAATCCTTTGATTCAGTACAGTTAAGGCTGATCATATCTGCCCATCAGTACGTATGAGTCGATTTTTCATGGCCTGATGGACCAATCTGGACAGTCCTTGGTCCTTCCAGGAAGTACGGATAGCTTATCGTATCAGCCTATCAGTACGTATGTGTCATTTTTCAAGTACTGATGGGACCAGTCCGGAGAGTCAATGGTCCTTTAGGTTAAATCCTTCCATTCAGTACAGGTAAGGCTGATCATATCCGCCTATCAGTACGTATGAGTCGATTTTGCATGGCCTGATGGACCAGTCTTGACCGTCCTTGGTCCTTCAAGCCAGTACGGATGGCTTATCATATAAGCCTATCAGTACCTAGAGGTCATTTTTCATGTACTAATGGGACCAGTCCGGACAGTCCATGGTCCGTTGAGTTAAATCCTTCCATGCAGTACGGTTAAGGCTGATCATATCAGCCTATCAATATGTATGGGTCGATTTTTCTTGGCCTGATGAACCAGTCTAGACAGTCCGTGGTCCATCCAGGCAGTAAGGATGTCTGATCGTATCAGCCTATCAATACATATGGGTCATTTTTCATGTACTGATGGGACCAGTCTGGATAGTCCATGGTTCGTTGAGTTAAATCCTTCCATTCAGTAAGGTTAAGGCTAATCATATAAGCCTATCAGTACGTAAGGGTCGATTTTTCATGGCCTGTTGGAGCATTCTAGACAGACCTTGGTACTTCAAGAAAGTACGGATGGGTGATCGTATCAGCCTATCAGTATGTATGGGTCATTTTTCAAGTACTGACGGGACCAGTCCGGACAGTCCATGGTCCTTCCAGGCAGCCTATCAGTACGTATGAGTCGATTTTTAATTGCCTGATTGACCTCTCTGGACAGTCCTTGGTCCTTCCAGGCAGTATGGATGGCTGATCATATTAGCCTATCAAAATGTATGGGTCATGTTTCAGGTACTGATGGGACCAGTCCGGACAGTCCATGGTCCGTTGAGTTAAATCCTTCCATTCAGTACGGTTAAGGCTGATCATATCAGCCTATCAGTACGTATGAGTCGATTTTTATTGGCCTGATGGACCTGTCTGGACAGTCCTTGGTCCTTCCAGGCAGTATGGATGGCTGATTGTATCAGCCTATCAAAACGTATGGGTCATGTTTCATCTACTGTTGGGACCAGTCCGGACAGTCCATGGTCCGTTGAGTTAAATCCTTCCATTACGTACAGTTAAGGCTGATCATATCAGCCGATCAGTACGTATGGGTTAATTTTTCATTGCCTTATGGACAATTCTGGACAGTCCTTGGTCCATCCAGGCAATACAGATTTCTGATCGTATCAGCCTTAAATCCTTCCATTAAGTACGGTTAAGGCTGATCATATCAGCCTATCAGTACGTATGAGTCGATTTTTAATGGCCTGATTGACCTGTCTGGACAGTCCTTGGTCCTTCCAGGCAGTATGGATGGCTGATCGTATCAGCCTATCAAAATGTATGGGTCATGTTTCAAGTACTGATGGGACCAGTCCGGACAGTCCATGGTCCGTTGAGTTAAATCCTTCCATTCAGTACGGTTAAGGCTGATCATATCAGCCTATCAGTACGTATGAGTCGATTTTTATTGGCCTGATGGACCTGTATGGACAGTCCTTGGTCCTTCCAGGCAGTATGGATGGCTGATTGTATCAGCCTATCAAAACGTATGGGTCATGTTTCATGTACTGTTGGGACCAGTCCGGACAGTCCATGGTCCGTTGAGTTAAATCCTTCCATTACGTACAGTTAAGGCTGATCATATCAGCCGATCAGTACGTATGGGTTAATTTTTCATTGCCTTATGGACCATTCTGGACAGTCCTTGGTCCATCCAGGCAATACAGATTTCTGATCGTATCAGCCTATCAGTACGTATAGGTCATTTTTCATGTACTGATGGGACTAGTCCGGACAGTCCATGGTCCGTTGAGTTAAATCCTTCCATTCAGTACGGTTAAGGCTGATCATATCAGCCTATCAATATGTATGGGTCGATTTTTCATGGCCTAATGAACAAGTCGGGACAGTCCTTGGTCCATCCAGGCAGTACGGATGTCTGATCGTACCAGCCTATCAGTACTTATGGGTCATTTTTCATGTACTGTTGGGACCAGTCCGGACAGTCCATGGTCCGTTGAGTTAAATCATTCAATTCAGTACAGTTAAGGCTGATCATATCAGCCTGTTAGTATGTATGGGTCAATTTTGATGGCCTGATGGACCAGTCTGGACAGTCCTTGGTCCATCCAGGCAGTACGGATGTCTGATCGTATCAGCCTATCAGTACATATGGGTCATTTTTAATTTACTAATGGGACCAGTCATGACAGTCCATGGTCTGTTGAATTAAATCCTGCCATGGCTAGTTGGACCAGTCTGGGCAGACCTTGGTCCTTCAAGGCAGTACAGATGGCTGATTGTATCAGCCTATCAGTACATATGGGTCATTTTTCAAGTACTGATGGGACCAGTCCGGAGAGTCAATGGTCCGTTGAGTTAAATCCTTTGATTCGGTACAGTTAAGGCTGATCATATCTGCCCATCAGTACGTATGAGTCGATTTTTCATGGCCTGATGGACCAGTCTGGACAGTCCTTGGTCCTTCTAGGCAGTACGGATGGCTTAACGTATCAGCCAATCAGTACGTATGGGTCATTTTTCAAGTACTGATTGGACCAGTCCGGAGAGTCAATGGTCCTTTAGGGTAAATCCTTCCATTCAATACAGGTAAGGTTAATCATATCCACCCATCAGTACATATGAGTCAATTTTTCATGGTGTGATGGACCAGTCTTGACAGTCCTTGGTCCTTCCAGCCAGTACGGATGGCTTAACGTATCAGCCTATCAGTACCTATAGGTCATTTTCATGTACTGATGGGACCAGTCCGGACAGTCCATGGTCCGTTGAGTTAAATCCTTCCATTCAGTACGGTTAAGGCTGATCCTATCAGCCTATCAATATGTATGGGTCGATTTTTCATGGCCTGATGAACCAGTCTGGACAGTCCTTGGTCCATCCAGGCAGTACGGATGTCTGATCGTATCAGCCTATCAATACATATGGGTCATTTTTCATGTACTGATGGGACCAGTCTGGATAGTCCATGGTCTGTTGAGTTAAATCCTTCCATTCAGTACGGTTAAGGCTGATCATATCAGCCTATCAATATGTATGGGTCGATTTTTCATGGCCTAAAGAACTAGTCTGGACAGTCCTTGGTCCATCCAGGCAGTAGGATGTCTGATCGTACCAGCCTATCAGTGCGTATGGGTCATTTTTCATGTACTGTTGGGACCAGTCCGGACAGTCCATGGTCCGTCGAGTTAAATACTTCAATTCAGTACAGTTAAGGCTGATCATATCAGCCTGTTAGTATGTATGGGTCAATTTTTGATGGCCTGATGGACCAGTCTGGACAGTCCTTGGTCCATCCAGGCAGTACGAATGGCTGATCGTATCAGCCTATCAGTACGTATGGGTCATTTTTCAAGTACTGATGGGACCAATCCGGACAGTCCATAGTCAATTGAGTTAAATCCATCCATTCAGTACGGTTAAGGCTGATCATATCAGCCTATCAGTACGTATGAGACGATTTTTAATGGCCTGCTGGACCAGCCTGGACAGTCCTTGGTCCATCCAGGAAGTACGAATGGCTAATCGTATCATCATATCAGCACGTATGAATCTTTTTCATGTACTGATGGGACCAGTCCGGTCAATCCATGGTCCATTGAGTTATATCCTTACATTCAGTACGGTTAAAGCTGATCATATCAGCCTATGAGTACGTATGAGTCGATTTTTCATGGCCTGATGGACCATTCTTGACAGTCCTTGGTCCATCCAGGCAGTACAGATGGCTGATCGTACCAGCCTATCAGTACGTATGGGTAATTTTTCATGTACTGATGACACCAGTCAAGACAGTCCATGGTCCGTTTAGTTTTATCCTTCCATTTAGTACGGTTAAGCCTGATCATATCAGCCCATCAGTACAAATGGGTCTATTCTTCATGGCCTGATGGCTGATCGTACAAGCTTATCAGTATGTATGGGTCATTTTTAATGTACTAATGGGACCAGTCATGACAGTCCATGGTCTGTTGAATTAAATCCTGCCATGGCTAGTTGGACCAGTCTGGGCAGACCTTTGTCCTTCAAGGCAGTACAGATGGCTGATCGTATCAGCCTATCAGTACATATGGGTCATTTTTCAAGTACTGATAGGACCAGTCCGGAGAGTCAATGGTCTGTTGAGTTAAATCCTTCGATTCAGTACAGTTAAGGCTGATCATATCTTCCTATCAGTACGTATGAGTCTATTTTTCATGGCCTGATGGACCAGTCTGGACAGTCCTTGGTCCTTCTAGGAAGTACGGATGGCTTATCGTATCAGTCTATCAGTATGTATGGGTCATTTTTCAAGTACTGATGGGACCAGTCCGGAGAGTCAATGGTCCTTTAAGTTAAATCCTTCCATTCATTACAATTAAGGTTGATCATATCCGCCTATCAGTACATATGAGTTGATTTTTCATGGCCAGATGGACCAGTCTTGACAGTCCTTGGTCCTTCCAGCCTGTACGGATGGTTGATCGTATCAGCCTATCAGTACCTATAGGTCATTTTTTATGTACTGATGACACCAGTCAAGACAGTCCATGGTCCGTTTAGTTTTATCCTTCTATTTAGTACGGTTAAGGCTGATCATATCAGCCCATCAGTACAAATGGGTCTATTCTTCATGGCCTGATGGCTGTTCGTACAAGCCTATCAGTACGTATGGGTAATTTTTAATGTACTAATGGGACCAGTCATGACAGTCCATGGTCTGTTGAATTAAATCCTTCCATGGACAGTTGGACCAGTCTGGGCAGACCTTGGTCCTTCAAGGCAGTACAGATGGCTGATCGTATCAGCCTATCAGTACATATGGGTCATTTTTCAAGTACTGATTGGACTAGTCCGGAGAGTCAATGGTCCGTTGAGTTAAATCCTTCGATTCAGAACAGTTAAGGCTGATCATATCTGCCCATCAGTACGTATGAGTCAATTTTTCATGGCCTGATGGACCAGTCTGGATAGTCCTTGGTCCTTTCAGGCGGTACGAATAGCTTATCGTATCAGCCTATCAGTACGTATGGGTCATTTTTCAAGTACTGATGGGACCAGTCCGGAGAGTCAATGGTCCTTTAAGTTAAATCCTTCCATGCAGTACGGTTAAGGCTGATCATATCAGCCTATCAATATGTATGGGTCGATTTTTCATGGCCTGATGAACCAGTCTGGACAGTCTGTGGTCCATCCAGGCAGTACGGATGTCTGATCGTATTAGCCTATCAATACATATGGTCATTTTCATGTACTGATGGGACCAGTCTGGATAGGCCATGGTCCGTTGAGTTAAATCCGTCCATTCAGTATGGTTAAGGCTAATCATATAAGCCTATCAGTACGTAAGGGTCGATTTTTCATGGCCTGTTGGAGCAGTCTAGACAGACCTTGGTACTACAAGGCAGTACGGATGGGTGATCGTATCAGCCTATCAGGACGTCTGGGTCAGTTTTCAAGTACTGATGGGACCAGTCCGGACAGTCCATGGTTCGTTGAGTTAAATCCTTCCATTCAGTACGGTTAAGGCTGATCATATCAGCCTATCAGTACGTATAAGTCGATTTTTAATGGCCTGATGGACCTGTCTGGACAGTCCTTGGTCCTTCCAGGCAGTATGGATGGCTGATTGTATTAGCCTATCAAAACGTATGGGTCATGTTTCATGTACTGTTGGGACCAGTCCGGACAGTCCATGGTCCGTTGATTTAAATCCTTCCATTCAGTACAGTTAAGGCTGATCATATCAGCCGATCAGTACGTATGGGTTAATTTTTCATTGCCTGATGGACCATTCTGGACAGTCCTTGGTCCATCCAGGCAATACAGATTTCTGATCGTATCAGCCTATCAGTACGTATAGGTCATTTTTCATGTACTGATGGGACTAGTCCGGACAGTCCATGGTCCGTTGAGTTAAATCCTTCCATTCAGTACGGTTAAGGCTGATCATATCAGCCTATCAATATGTATGGGTCAATTTTTCATGGCCTAATGAACCAGTCTGGACAGTCCTTGGTCCATCCAGGCAGTACGGATGTCTGATCGTACCAGCCTATCAGTACGTATGGGTCATTTTTCATGTACTGTTGGGACCAGTCCGGACAGTCCATGGTCCGTTGAGTTAAATCATTCAATTCAGTACAGTTAAGGCTGATCATATCAACCTGTTAGTATGTATGGGTCAATTTTGATGTCCTTATGGACCAGTCTGGACAGTCCTTGGTCCATCCAGGCAGTACGGATGTCTGATCGTATCAGCCTATTAGTACATATGGGTCATTTTTAATGTACTAATGGGACCAGTCATGACAGTCCATGGTCTGTTGAATTAAATCCTGCCATGGCCAGTTGGACCAGTCTGGGCAGACCTTGGTCCTTCAAGGCAGTACAGATGGCTGATCGTATCAGACTATCAGTACATATAGGTCATTTTCATGTACTGATGGGACCAGTCCGGACAGTCCATGGTCCGTTGAGTTAAATCCTTCCATGCAGTACGGTTAAGGCTGATCATATCAGCCTATCAATATGTATGGGTCGCTTTTTCATGGCCTGATGAACCAGTCTGGACAGTCCGTGGTCCATCCAGGCAGTACGGATGTCTGATCGTATCAGCCTATCAATACATATGGGTCATTTTTCATGTACTGATGGGACCAGTCTGGATAGTCCATGGTCTATTGTGTTAAATCCTTCCATTCAGTATGGTTAAGGCTAATCATATAAGCCTATCAGTACGTAAGGGTCGATTTTTCATGGCCTGTTGGAGCAGTCCAGACAGACCTTGGTACTTCAAGGCAGTACGGATGGGTGATCGTATCAGCCTATCAGTACGTATGGGTCATTTTTCAAGTACTGATGGGACCAGTCCGGACAGTCCATGGTCCGTTGAGTTAAATCCTTCCATTAAATACGGTTAAGGCTGATCATATCAGCCTATCAAGACGTATGAGTCGATTTTTAATGGCCTGATGGACCTGTCTGGACAGTCCTTGGTCCTTCCAAGCAGTATGGATGGCTGATCGTATCAGCCTATCAAAACGTATGGGTCATGTTTCAAGTACTGATGGGACCAGTCCGGACAGTCCATGGTCCGTTGAGTTAAATCCTTCCATTCAGTACGGTTAAGGCTGATCATATCAGCCTATCACTACGTATGAGTCGATTTTTAATGGCTTGATGGACCTGTCTGGACAGTCCTTGGTCCTTCCAGGCAGTATGGATGGCTGATTGTATCAGCCTATCAAAACGTATGGGTCATGTTTCATGTACTGTTGGGACCAGTCCGGACAGTCCATGGTCCGTTGAGTTAAATCCTTCCATTCAGTACAGTTAAAGCTGATCATATCAGCCGATCAGTACGTATGGGTTAATTTTTCATTGCCTGATGGACCATTCTGGACAGTCCTTGGTCCATCCAGGCAATACAGATTTCTGATCGTATCAGCCTATCAGTACGTATAGGTCATTTTTCATGTACTAATGGGACTAGTCCGGACAGTCCATGGTCCGTTGAGTTAAATCCTTCCATTAAGTACGGTTAAGGATGATCATATCAGCCTATAAATATGTATGGGTCAATTTTTCATGGCCTAATGAACCAGTCTGGACAGTCCTTGGTCCATCC
The DNA here is from genome assembly GCA_012274485.2 of Sinapis alba. Lineage (NCBI taxonomy): Eukaryota > Viridiplantae > Streptophyta > Magnoliopsida > Brassicales > Brassicaceae > Sinapis > Sinapis alba. The sequence continues at coordinate 22,532 of MU105611.1, read as the reverse complement.
AGGCAGTACGGATGTCAGATCGTACCAGCCTAACAGTACGTATGGGTCATTTTTCATGTACTGTTGGAACCAGTCCGGACAGTCCATGGTCCGTTGAGTTAAATTATTCAATTCAGTAAATTTAAGGCTGATTTAAGGCTGATCATATCAGCCTGTTAGTATATATGGGTCAATTTTGATGGCCTGATGGACCAGTCTGGACAGTCCTTGGTCCATCCAGGCAGTACGGATGTCTGATCGTATCAGCCTATCAGTACATATGGGTCATTTTTAATGTACTAATGGGCCAGTCATGACAGTGCATGGTCTGTTGAATTAAATCCTGCATTGGCCAGTTGGACCAGTCTGGGCAGACCTTGGTCCTTCAAGGCAGTACAAATGGCTGATCGTATCAGCCTATCAGTACATATGGGTAATTTTTCAAGTACTGATGGGACCAGTCCGGAGAGTCAATGGTCCGTTGAGTTAAATCCTTCGATTCAGTACAGTTAAGGCTGATCATATATGCCCATCAGTACGTATGAGTCGATTTTTCATGGCCTGATGGACCAGTCCGGACAGTCCTTGGTCCTTCCAGGCAGTACGGATGGCTTATCGTATCAGCCTATCAGTACGTATGGGTCATTTTTCAAGTACTGATTGGACCAGTCCGGAGAGTCAATGGTCCTTTAGGGTAAATCCTTCCATTCAATACAGGTAAGGCTAATCATATACACCTATAAGTACATATTAGTCAATTATTCATGGTCTGATGGCCAGTCTTGACAGTCCTTGGTCCTTCCAGCCAGTACGGATGGCTTTAACGTATCAGCCTATAAGTACCTATAGGTCATTTTCATGTACTGATGGGACCAGTCCGGACAGTCCATGGTCCGTTGAGTTAAATCCTTCCATTCAGTACGGTTAAGGCTGATCCTATCAGCCTATCAATATGTATGGGTCGATTTTTCATGGCCTGATGAACCAGTCTGGACAGTCCTTGGTCCATCCAGGCAGTACGGATGTCTGATCGTATCAGCCTATCAATACATATGGGTCATTTTTCATGTACTGATGGGACCAGTCTGGATAGTCCATGGTCTGTTGAGTTAAATCCTTCCATTCAGTATGGTTAAGACTAATCATATAAGCCTATCAGTACGTAAGGGTCGATTTTTCATGGCCTGTTGGAGCAGTCTAGGCAGACCTTGGTACTTCAAGGCAGTACGGATGGGTGATCGTATCAGCCTATCAGTACGTATGGGTCATTTTTCAAGTACTGATGGGACAAGTCCGGACAGTCCATGGTCCATTGAGTTAAATCCTTCCTTTCAGTACGGTTGAGGCTGATCATATCAGCCTATCAGTACGTATGAGTTGTTTTTTAATGGCCTGATGGACCTGTCTGGACAGTGCTTGGTCCTTCCAGGCAGTATGGATGGTTGATCGTATCAGCCTATAAAAACGTATGGGTCATTTTTTATGTACTGTTGGGACCAGTCCGGACAGTCCATGGTCCGTTGAGTTAAATCCTTCCATTCAGTACAGTTAAGGCTGATCATATCAGCCGATCAGTATATATGGGTTAATTTTTCATTGCCTGATGGACCATTATGGAAAGTCCTTGGTCCATCCAGGCAATACAGATTTCTGAACGTATCAGCCTATCAGTACGTATAGGTCATTTTTCATGTACTGATGGGACTAGTCCGGACAGTCCATGGTCCGTTGAGTTAAATCATTCAATTCAGTACAGTTAAGGCTGATCATATCAGCCTGTTAGTATGTATGGGTCAATTTTTGATGGCCTGATGGACCAGTCTGGACAGTCCTTGGTCCATCCAGGCAGTACGGATGTCTGATCGTATCAGCCTATCAGTACGTATGGGTCATTTTTCAAGTACTGATGGGACCAGTCCAGAGAGTTAATGGTCCATTGAGTTAAATCATTTGATTCAGTACAGTTAAGGATGATCATATCTGCCCATCAGTACGTATGAGTCGATTTTTCATGGCCTGATGGACAAGTCTGGACAGTCCTTGGTCCTTCCATGCAGTACGGATGGCTTATCGTATCAGCCTATCAGTACATATGAGTCATTTTTCAAGTACGGATGGGACCAGTCCGGAGAGTCAATGGTCCTTTGAAATAAATCCTTCCATTCAGTACAGTTAAGGCTGATCATATCTACCTATCAGTACATATGAGTCGATTTTTCATGGCTTGATGGACCAGTCTTGACAATCCTTGGTCCTTCCAGGCAGTACGGATGGCTTATCGTATTAGCCTATCAGTACTTATAGGTCATTTTTCATGTACTGATGGGACCAGTTCGGACAGTCCATGGTCCGTACTTAAATACTTCCATTCAGTTTGGATAAGGCTGATCCTTTCAGCCTATCAGTATGTATGGGTCAAATTTTCATGGCCTTATGGACCAGTCTGGACAGTCCTAGGTCCTTCCAGGCAGTACGGATGGCTGATCGTACCAGCCCATCAGTACATATGGGTCCTTTTTCATGTAATGTTGGGACCAGTTCGGACAGTCCATGGTCCGTTGAGTTAAATCCTTCCATTCAGTACGGACAAGGCTGATCATATCAGCCTATCAGTACGTATGGGTAGACTTTTCATGGCCTGATGGACCAGTCTGGACTGTCCTTGGTCCTTCCAGGCAGTACGGATGGCAGATTGTATCAGCCTATCAGTACATATGGGTCATTTTTCATGTACTGATGGGACCAGTCCGAACAGTCCATGGTCCGTTGAGTTATATCCTTCCATTCAGTACGGTTAAGGCTGATCGTATCAGCCTATCAGTACGTATGGGTCGATTTTTCATGGCCTGATGGACCAGTCTGAACTATCCTTGGTCCATCCAGGCAGTACGGATTGCTGATCGTATCATCATATCAATACGTAGGGGTCATTTTTCATGTACTGATGGGACCAGTATGGACAGTCCTTGGTCCATCCAGGCAGTACGGATGGCTGATCTTATCATCATATCAGTACTTATGGCTCTTTTTCATGTACTTACTGGACCAGTCTGGACAGTCCATGGTCCACTTAGTTAAATCCTTCCATTCAGTATGGACAAGGCTGATCATATCAGCCTATCAGTACATATGGGTTGACTTTTCATGGCCTGATGGACCAGTCTGGACAGTCCTTGGTCCATCCAGGCAGTACGGATGGCTCATTATATCAGTCTATCAGTACGTATGGGTCATTTTTTATGTACTTTTGGGACCAGTCCGGACAATCCATGGTCCGTTGAGTTAAATCCTTCGATTCAGTACAGTTAAGGCTGATCATATCTGCCCATCAGTAAGTATGAGTCGATTTTTCATGGCCTGATAGACCAGTTTGGACAGTCCTTTGTCCTTCCAGTCAGTACGGATGGCTTATCGTATCAGCCTATCAGTACGTATAGGTCATTTTTAAAGTACTGATTGGACCAGTCTGGAGAGTCAATGGTCCTTTAGGTTAAATCCTTCCATTCAATACAGGTAAGGCTGATCATATCCACCTATCAGTACGTATGAGTCGATTTTTCATGGTCTGATGGACCAGTCTTGACAGTCCTTGGTCCTTCCAGCTAGCACGGATAGCTTAACGTATCAGCCTATCAGTACCTATAGGTCATTTTTCATGTACTGATGGGACCAGTCCGGACAGTCCATGGTCCGTTAAGTTAAATCCTTCCATTCAGTACGGTTAAGGCTGAACCTATCAACCTATCAATACGTATGGGTCCATTTTTCATGGCCAGATGAACCAGCATGGACAGTCCTTGGTCCATCCAGGCAGTACGGATGTCTGATCGTATCAGCCTATCAATACATATGGGTCATTTTTCATGTACTGATGGGACCAGTCTGGATAGTCCATGGTCTGTTGAGTTAAATCCTTCCATTCAGTATGGTTAAGGCTAATCATATAAGCCTATCAGTACGTAAGGGTCACTTTTTCATGGCCTGTTGGAGTAGTCTAGGCAGACCTTGGTACTTCAAGGCAGTACGGATGGGTGATCGTATCAGCCTATCAGTACGTATGGGTCATTTTTCAAGTACTGATGGGACAAGTCCTGACAGTCCATGGTCCGTTGAGTTAAATCCTTCCATTCAGAACGGTTAAGGCTGATCATATCAGCCTATCAGTACGTATGAGTCGATTTTTAATGGCGTGATGGACCTGTCTGGACAGTCCTTTGTCCTTCCAGGCAGTATGGATGGATGATCGTATCAGCCTATCAAAACGTATGGGTCATTTTTCATGTACTGTTGGGACCAGTCCGGACAGTCCATGGTCCGTTGAGTTAAATCCTTCCATTCAGTACAGTTAAGGTTGATCATATCAGCCGATCAGTACGTATGGGTTAATTTTTCATTGCCTGATGGACCATTCTGGACAGTCCTTGGTCCATCCAGGCAATACAGATTTCTGATCGTATCAGCCTATCAGTACGTATAGGTCATTTTTCATGTACTGATGGGACTAGTCCGGACAGTCCATGGTATGTTGAGTTAAATCCTTCCATTCCGTACGGTTAAGGCTGATCATATCAGCCTATCAATATGTATGGGTCGATTTTTCATGGCCTAATGAACCAGTCTGGATAGTCCTTGGTCCATCCAGGCAGTACGGATGTCTGATCGTACCAGCCTATCAGTACGTATGGGTCATTTTTCATGTACTGTTGGGACCAGTCCAGACAGTCCATCGTCCGTTGAGTTAAATCATTCAATTCAGTAAAGTTAAGGCTGATCATATCAGCCTGTTAGTATGTATGGGTCAATTTTTGATGGCCTGATGGACCAGTATGGACAGTCCTTGGTCCATCCAGGCAGTACGGATGTCTGATCGTATCAGCCTATCACGGCCTACAATACAAAGCCTCATATGCCAACATGTCAATGTTGGTATGGAAGCTGTTATTGTATGAAAATTCCACAAAAGGTAAGTGTATCTCCCAAGACTCTCCCCAGTCTAAAACAGATGCCCTTAGCATATCCTCCAAGGTCTGAATGGTCCTTTCGGACTGTCCATCCGTCTGAGAATGATAAGATGTACTAGTGTTTACTCTGGTTCCCAAGGCTTTCTGGAAAGCCTGCCAGAATTAAGATGCAAAACTTGGCTCTCTATCCGAGACAATGCTTACTGGTACACCATGCAACCGCACTATCTCATCCATGTATGTCCTCACAATCTGATCGACTCCATCCCCTTTCCGAAATGGTAGGAAATGAGCAGACTTGGTCAAACGATCAACCACAACCCAAACCGCATCCTTCCGGTGCCTGGTTGTAGGAAACCCTGTCACAAAGTCCATTGTGATGTGATCCCACTTCCACTCCAGTATGGGTAAGTTCTGATGTAGACCACTGGGAACCTGATGCTCTGCTTTCACCAGTTGGCAAGTAGGACATTTAGCCACCCACTCAGTAATATCAGATTTCATCCTCACCCAATGGTAATACCTCTTCTGATCTCTATACATCTTGTTCAATCCCGGGTGAACCGAGAACTTAGACTTATGAGCCTGCCTCATAATCTCCTCCTTCAGTTCCTGATTGTTAGGAACACTAATCCTTCAATTGACCAAGATAGTACCATTGCTCGCCGTTTGGTACTCAGTCTTGTCATTGGAAGCAACCTTTTTAAGTTTCTCATCCAAGCCCTGAGCTTGACGAATCCTGGTAAGTAGATCAGCTTGATCCACTGCCTCCAACCCCAAAGGATCATCCGTACCATCTCTTCCAGTTCCCCAGTCACCCTCTCGGCTGATACCTCCGCTCTCCTGCGGCTCAAGGCATCTGCCACTAGGTTATCCTTTCCTGGATGGTAAGCTATGTCCAGATCATAATCTGAAACAAACTCCATCCGTCTCCTCTGCCTTAAGTTTAATTCAGGCTGCGTGAAAATATACTTTAGACTTTTATGGTTTGTAAGTATCTGCACCTTGGCTCCATAAAAGTATGATTTCTATATCTTCAAGGCAAACACCACAGATGCCATTTCCAGATCATGGGTCAGATAATTCCCTTCATGCTTTCTCAACTGGCAAGATGCATAGGCTATTACCTTCCTATGCTGTGTCAAGACATATCCAGGTCCATTGATTGATGCATCAGTACTATACACCACATATGGCTGATCCACCTCAGGCAACACCAGGACTGGCGCACTAGGCAACATGTCCTTGAGTGCTGGGAAACTCCTCTCACACTCCTCAGATCATACGAACTTCACGTCCTTTCCTGTCAACTTGGTCATTGGCTGAGCTATGCTCGAGAACGCCTTGACAAATTTCCGGTAATAGCCAGCCAATCCCAAGAAGTTTCTTATCTCATTGGCACTCTTTGGCTGAGGCCATTCTCGTATACACTTGATCTTTTCTTGATCAACGGACACTCCATCAGCAGACACTATGTGTCCAAGGAAACCAATACTCTGCTGCCAGAAACTACACTTGTTTAACTTAGCAAAGAGCTTATGTTCCCTCAAGCGTCTCAACATCGCCCGGAGATGCCTCTCATGGTTTTCCTTTGTCTTGGAGTACACGAGTATATCATCAATAAAGATAATCAAAAACTCATCCAAGTACTCCTGGAAAATACCATTCATCATCTTCATAAATGCAGCTGGTGCATCGGTCAGTCCGAATGGCATGACCACAAACTCATAGTGGCCGTACCTAGTTTGGAACGCGGTCTTTCTTATATCATCATGCGCAACTGGAATCTGATGATATCCAGAAGCCAAATAAATCCTGGAGAACCACTTAGCTCCACGGAGTTGATCCAACAACTCATCAATCCGGGGTAATGGGTATTTGTTCTTCACAGTTACCCTATTCAACCACCGATAATCAATGCATAACCTGACACTACCATCCTTCTTTTTCAGAAATAGGACTTGTGCTCCCCAAGGTGATACACTAGGGCGTATGAAACCCTTATCCAAAAACTCCTCTAGTTGCTTCTTCAGCTCAGCCATCTCAGCTGGAGCCATTTTATATGGACTTTTGACAATGGGGTCGTTCCGGGTTCAAGTTCTATCACAAATGGGTCAGCCTTATTAGGGGGAGTGCCCTGTAGTGCCCCAAATACATCCTGGAACTCCCGGACCAACGGTATCCCCTCTGGGTCACCACCCCCTACGACCTCATTGGTGTAAATGGTAGCCAAAAAGGTCTCACAACCATTTCCAAGCATCCTTTCCACCTCGACTGCTGAAACCACCAAAAAACAAAGGTCGGCTTAATCCCTTGGAACTTGATCGATGGTCCAAACTCATTCTCAAATTGCACCCTTCCCCGGTGACAATCAAGAGTTGCCCGATACTTTCCAAGCCAGTCCATACCCAAGATCACCTCATGATTCTTTAGGGGGATATAAATCAGATCTACATGCATCGGCCTGTCCAAGATCATCAATGGAATTTTCTTAACCATACCTAGTTGGTTCATCATTTCCCACCAGCAGCAACCACTCTGTCAGAACTATTCCGGGTTCCATACCGGAACATTCCCTTTTCGACCATATTTGGACTCACAAAACTGTGTGTAGCTCCAGTATCGAAAAGTACATGTGTTTCCACACCACCTATACTTAAGGTCCCTACACAAGACTCAACCAAAGTATCTATCCATCCTAGGTTCCATACCATGGACACCATCACACTCTTCACTTTCTGCTTGACCTCCTCAGCAAGGTTGATCTACAGCATAGCCTTCCGTTCCACCAACTCAGAGATAGTGTGGAAAGTGCGGACTGAGCAATAAGTCCGGAGTTCAGCCCTAAGGCCTCGGATGAACTTATGGACCTGTATTGCCTCGTCCTCCAGCTCCTTACTCACATAACACCTTAGCCGGTTGAACTCTTCCTCATACTCACGAACAGTCCTGTGTCCCTGGACCAAGTCCAAGAACTTAGACTCCAAACGATCCCAAGCCTAAGCTGGAAGGTACTTGTGGTTGAGCTCAACCTCAAAATCAGCAAAGCGTTCAATGGTACCATTGGTACGCTTTTCAAGAGACAACCACCAGTTGTGTGAATCACCTTCCAAGAAGTGCACTGCAATGTTCTTCTGGTAATCTTTACGACAGAAAGTTGAGCGGAAGTTACGAACCAACCGACTCCTCCACTCATCTTCCTCCATAGGATCAACACTTCCAGCAAAGTGTTTGGTCCCCAACTTGGAGATGTGCTCCAGAACCTTCAGGTAATCCATACGGGGAACAGGCCTAGCTGGTGGATCGATTTCAACCACCTCAGCTACCTGCCTCGGATGGACACCAGTCGCCTGAGCAGAAACACGAACCGGAGGAGTTATCTCTGCCACAGGTGGATTTACCATCGGGATGAGCGCCTGAGTCATGGTCACCATCTGAGCTCCCATAAGTTTCATAGCATCCAGTATGTCCCTCATAGATGGCTCAGCTACCACCTCCACACCAGAAATCTCAGCATTGTCTGCACCAATGCCGGGATCCTCATCATCATCAGCATTGGATGATACAGCATCATCCACTTGGACTTCTCTTGCTGACCATCCTCAGCATTCACACGAGTCTCAGTAGGAAGGATCGGATCCACTGGAAGTCCGGTCTCTCTGTTACCCAACTCCACCAGAGCTGGTAACACTGTGGTTGGAATGGTTCCAGCTGGTAACACTGCGGTTTGAACAGCACCACCCTGTCCCACAGTTCCGGATGCTCTAGCTGTATCCTTTCCTCTCCGAGTCTTAGTTTTCTTAGTAACCTTAGGATTCAAAACACACACAAAGAGTAGTTCACAACAGAACATACAAACCTCAAAACAATCCTATGTTAAAACATTTCAAGCAATCATATCAAGTAAAACAATCAACCTACCAGGAGTCTCAACAGCCGATGTGTGGTGAACCAATAATCCAAACAAATCCTAGAATCAAGAATGCTCTGATACCAACTTGTAAGACCCGATCCTGGATTCCTCAATCCAACCAAACCACGGTCTTACCAAACAATCCTAACAAGTTTGCTTCCATTAATTCCGATTCAAGACAATATTTTCCTAAGTATTTATCAGAGATTTGAGGTTCATTGACAACAGAATACAAGCGGAAACAATAAGGAAAACAGATACTCCATAGATAGATAAAACAGACACAAACATCATTCCTTCGTTCAGCAGAAACAAGTTGCACAATAGGCTAAAGCATAAGTTCACAAGTTCCACAATAGACTACTAAGATAACACGACAGTTATGTCTGACCCATTCACCACACATCTTCCCATGGCCTGAGTCCTCACGGTGCCTTTCCTTTACCACGGTCCAAGTATGTACCTGAGACCAAAACAATCACACAACACAAACACATGATCAGTTTATTACACAAGAATACCATCACACTGCATGGTTGGAATCGATTCTAAACACCACTCTACACATCAATGCCACTTCTGGCCATTTTCCAAAGTATTCCAAAAATTAATAAAATTTATGAAAACTCATTATAATTCCCAACTAAGAGATTCCCATGATCAGAATCCAATGAATCAACCCAGACCATATGGATTCCGATCATGATCAGTCAAATAAATCAAAACTGAGCATCATCAAATAAATTCCGAAAACTAATTAAAATTCATGATAAGTCATGATAATTATCAACTAAGAGATTCCGAAAAGGAAATTCTCAAATTTGGCCTAGATCATATAGATCTCGGCCAAGATCAGACTGGACAAGGCCATGGACTATTATCACTAATTTGATCCGGCCAAGGCCTAAAATCGGTGTCTTCCTACCTGAAACATCAACATCCAATACAACAGCAAGAAATACATGAAGAACAGAGTATAAGATCAGAGTAAGGTGTAACCATCCGAACCAGACAGATCCATAACCACATATGGCGTAACCCTCAGTTATGTGCACTGGTTGTTGGCCACACACTCAACTTAGGATTACGATCTCCAGGGCCGAATCCTTCTCCTTCTCCATCTCTTCTCTTTTTGTTACTGCCTTGTATCCATCCTTTCCAACTTCACAGACTGATCCGACCGGAATCAATCAAAGGAAACACCACAAATCGGTTTCTCTTTCTAATTCTCTCTCAAAGTTCTTCTCTGAGTTTTCTATGGTTTCTTATGGATACTATTTTGACAGACAGGAGTAAAATGGAGAAGAAATCGATTATAACTTCCTTTCCCAACCACCTGGACGAGCAGTTTCTAAAAGTTAAAAAAAGGGAGCATTTTCGTCTCATAACCGTCCATAACCGCCCATTGGCGGTTTCTCCTTTTCTTCCTTTCCACAAAATTGATTCAAACTTAAACGAAACCGGATCCAATTAAATACCAATCAACAATAAACGATCCCAATCAGACCCACCAGTTCGGTCCATAACTGCACGGGTCCGACCACACTGGTCCGAACCGGAACACTCGTCCCATCTGAGTGAGCTAATATTCAAGCTCCTGTGAGCTAATCAAGTCACTGTGAACTGATCTCCATCTTACTGAAGTCTTGTGAGCTGATTTCCAGCTGCACCTAGCTGATTGAGCAAAACCCGGACCTCATACAGCTTCCTTTTCACTCTTCCAACACTTTTCCTACTCATCTTTCCCATTTCCTGGTTAAGTCTCAATTCCCTGATCCCCTTAACCCTCATTACGGACCATGGAACCCTTGTCTCAACGTCTTACGACCTGACTGGTGCCGTTCCACGCACAATGGTCCGTCCGGACGATCCTATCTAGGATCAGGGATATGACAGATGCATCCTTTGATCACTTAGCTCAGACACCGTGATCCATCGACCAAGTATCATGTCTTCCTTACTAAACCAGGATCAGATCACACACGGCCTTCTTTACACAAGTACGCCGATAGCATTACAAGTGGTCTACATGACCTAGTATTGGCAGTACTCTTCTTCATGGCTCTCAGCCAATGCTTTGCACATAGCTTACCAACGCCAAGGTTGATAACTAACATTCCTTATGATCAATATCATAAGTGACAAAAACATCTCAGCACACAAGCATATGATCAGATAACCTAACACAAGGATTTGACCTCAAGCAAACCTTCTCCAAATATTAATTAAAATTCATGAAAACTCCTGATAAATCCCCACTAAGATATTACCATAATCATAATCCAATGAATCGACCCAGTCCATATGGATTCCGATCATCATAAGTCTAACCGGTCAAAAGGTGACATCATCAAATAAATTCCTAAAAACTAATTAAAATTCATCTAAATTGATGATATATCCCCACTAAGAGGAAACTATGATCAGAATTCAACAATTCCCTCTGAAACTATTAAATCCTGACCACAATCAGTCCGGCCAAAGGCCAAGGACTACCTTCCTTACCAGGGGCGACCATGCTCCTCCAACACGCCTCCATCAATCCCTTATCACATACGTACAATATTGATAATATCCAATCATGGATCGTGCCCATCATCCCTTCCATGGAACCAGTTTTTTCACTGCATCCACCTTCAAGGTTGTTCATGCCTTTGAGAGTGGAGACCGGCCTTCTACCTTCTCTCATAACCATTTGCGTGTAATACCAAGATGTATAGGAAGCCTAGGATGTTTTCATCCATGATAAAACACTACCCAGGGGTCGTACATCAGTTCCCCCTTCAATGCCCATGAAACTGCCTTTCTACACACATCTACCTTCAAAGCTGTCTCAGCCTTTGGAAGTGGGATCCGGTCCTCTATCTTCCCTCCTGGTAATTTTCATGTGTTCTCAGGCTCTGGAGGATGTTTTGGGTGATATAATCACGGGTCAAAGCCATCAGGAAGTCGTTCATAACTTCCCCCCCTTGATCTCTCCCAAAACTGTCTCTTTGTGGCCTTCACACCACTCTTGGTCTAGGATGTTGAATCCGACCATCTCTATGTTTTTCTCTGATTTTCTTTGTGTTTCAGGGTACGGGAATAAACCCTGGCGTGCCTTTTCAGGCACGGACTTTCCTTGTATTTATAGAAGAAGGGGCAGTTACCTTTCCAAAGGTTGCACCCTTTCGGTATCATTTCTGGCCAATGATTTAATCAATGGTCCAGATCACACCCATTTGCCTCAGGCAGTTTCCGACGTACATGATATTTTTAAATGCTCCTAGACACGTCACACACAATCCCAGGCTAGTTGCCTAAGCTCCTGGCCCTATCTCAAGAGCCCACCGTTCCATCGGCGCACCCGGGTAGTCCACATGGTCCGACCACTGTCCGGACTTAAACACTCAGCTCAGCTGAGTTAAGATGATCCCCAGCTTACCCATCTAAGTGAGCTAGTCCATCCAGTTCAGGGAGATGACACACTCTTTAGTGAGCTACACTGAGCTGCACTAAACTTGACCTAGCTGGTCGAGCTTGCTTACCGCATTGCTCAGCTGCCATACCCTTCGTAAAGCTCCTTTATACTTGTCTTCTTATTTATTTGGCTAAGTCTCAGCTTTCTGAATCCCTTAACCTTACTTCAAGGCCATGACACACTTGTGTTTAGGACACATGACCTTATTGGTGCATCTCCTATCACCATGGTCCATTCGGGCGATCCTATCCGGGATTGGAGATGCTACAAGTCTCCCCCACTTATGATGGATTTGTCCTCGAATCCAGTGGTGCTTACCTATTGTCTCATGACAAAGGTGCCAACCGAACTCCTCTGCACCCAGAACAAGGAACATGCTGGATTGATTCTTCCTAACCAATCCGTTCGCATCTCCTCCATGTTCTTTCTTACTGATCACATCTTTGATCAGCATATCAAAAAGTCTCCCCCACTTGATAGGGATTTAACCCAAAATCATATCAAGTGGTCCATATGGTTTTCGCTTATGGCATCCTTACTTGGCTACCTTGACCACAGTCGAGGGTCCATCAAGCCCCCATACAAAGACATGACTTGCGTCATTGGCCCAACTCTCAGGTTGCGGTCCTAATAGACACCAAGTCCATATCTCTCTTTAGAATACCGTCTACTCTAGACTTTATTCTTTTCGGATCTTAGTCCATGACTAGATCAAATTCAGTCCCTAGGAACATACTGCATACTCAAGTCTTAGTAAATCTAACCAATCTCCAAGCCACTCGATGCACCAGCCAAATCCTAGCGAACATGTTCCAATCTTTAGGACGCTCACTCTACCATGAGTCCTAACAGATTGTTCTGTTTCCTTAAGTCCTTCCCGGAGACTAAGGTTTATGATTCCAGCCAAAACTTACTGGATCATTCCTTAACCAGCAACAGCCTTTCCCAGCTTGGCCATATTGCGGTCTTAGTCTCTACAAGACTAAACCGCCTAAACTTGACTTCTATCCATCACCGGACTTTGTCAAATTTCGATCCTTGTCCATTTAGGACATGACCATATTCCGGTCCTGGTCCACTAAGGACTCGACCCTGCATCCCGACCATAGGTCCATCTCCGAGTAGGTTGTGTCCTGATCATTGTCCCTCACCGGACTTGTACATATTGCGGTTCTGGTCCACTCTGGAACTCAACCGTCTAACCCCAACCATAGGTCCCTCTCTGACTTGGTTGTAATGTGATCCTTGTCCCTCACTGGACTCGGTCGTCTTTAACCCAACCCTAGGTCAATCTACGACTTGGTTGTCCTATGATCCTTGTCCCTCATTGGACTCGATCTCATTCGAACTCATTTGAGTATGCCAACCCTGGTCCCTCTATGGACGGTTGCATACCAAACCTGGTCCTCAATTGCTCGGCCATCTTGGCAGGAGCCATTTTGTAGGGACTTTTGGATAGTGGGGCCGTCCCTGGTTCCAGTTCTATTATGAATGGGTCTGACCTATCAGTGAGAATGCCCTGTAGTGACCTAAACACATCATGGAACTCTCGGACCAGCGGTATTCCCTCTGGGTCACCACCCCCTAGGACCTCCTTAGTGGCGATTGTGGCCAGATAAGCTTCACAACCCTTCCTCAGCATCCTATCAACATGGATTGCTGACACCACCAAGCATCCAGAGATCAAACATATACCTTGAAACCTGATTGGAGATCCACACCCACTCTCAAACTGCACGCGCTCCCGGTGACAGTCAAGAGTGGCCCGATCCTTTCCAAGCCAGTCCAGACCTAATATCACCTCGTGATTCTTTAGGTGGACTACCATAAGATCCACAGGCATGACCCTGTCTTGGATCACCACGGGTATGTCCTGAATCACCCCTAGAGAACTCATAACTTGCCCACCGGCCGTGTTCACTACTCAGGAAAATGACATGTTCCCAACTGGAACAACTCCTTTCCGAGCATCCTTGCACTCACAAAACTATGTGTAGCTCCAGTATCGAAAAGTATGTGTGTTTCCACACCACCAATTATTAAGTACTTAGATGAGTAGGATTTAGGTTTGTTCACACATTTGGAAAACGTCTCATACAATTCTCCAAAGCATCACACTTCTGTGAACGTCCCATACCATTCACAAAGGTGTTTATAGTATACCTCAAACCTCATCATACTAAGATACTTAACATCGTGTTTCCAATTCCTCTTGGAATTGACCCCTTCCATTCACTTAATCTTAAGGAATCCTACCTTGACTTACACAAAGTCCAAGCTGATCTATCTGATCACAAGCCCACTCATGTACTAGCCATGTAGCGTCGCCCTTAAACTAACATGAACACCACATATGCTCACTTGTTTTGAACGACCACCAAGGAATAATACTAACGCCCAAGAGAGTGCTGCACGTTTCTTTCAACCTAAGCCACTCTTTGGTCCATGTTAATTCCCTTGTCCAGGTCGACCATACAAAGATCTCGCAGTGCGTCCACCATCCATTCCGTCTATTACTTTCAAATAACTAGATAACTAACCTTTCTGTTTTCAGGGTCTTGCCCTTGGAGAGTGCATCTTGGCTAAGCCAGCTCATCTTGGAACTTCCCCGTTTACAAGCATGAAACCCAATCTTACCTAAACTCTCACTTGGCTCACCACATCTAAGGTTCCAAGTCGTCTCAGTTTTCAGAAATAATTTCGGTTTGGAACTCAACAGCTTCGAGAACTGTCCTTAACAGGATCAAGCATGCTCAGATACCAACTTGTAAGACCCCGGCCTGGCCGACTAGGCCGCGTTCAATGCCTCACGTCTCTCGGTCCATTCCCAGACCGAACCTCTTAATTTTTCAACCTTTCCTTTATAGTTTTCCCTTAAGGCGAGAGTTTACTTAGACCTTAACTAAAGACTAGCTTAGTCGTTCCCATGCTTAGTTCATTTCAACTTATACACAGAGGAAAATTCTCTACTTAACCATTGGAGTAACTCCAGTCTAATACTGGTCCGGTTGAATCACCTCAGCTAATGGTTAGTACTCTCAACTACTAGCTAGCTCAAAGGTCGATCCTACCTAAACAAAGTCATACCAGTTCTGAGGTTCCATCCCCCTGAACCATTCTATCTAGATCTGTGCAAGAAATGCTAGATCTTAACTTGGCCACATCCACGGAGCTTGTTAGCTCATTGTCTTAGTTGTCCCCAGCTTATTCAGCTAGTTCATCCAGCTCCGCTGAGCTGAACCACTTTACTTGAGCTTCCTCTTGCTCTCGTCCATCTGATAGAGCTGCGAGGTGGCTTCGCCCAGATCCCCGTCAACTCGTCCAGCTCTCATATACCTGCATAAATCTCCCCTAGGTACTTAGTCATTCAACCAACCACCCCCACTGACCAAGCAACCTTTGGGAAGTCTTCAATGGTAAATGACATGCATATAGCTTCTCGGCTCATGCATCCCTCAACATCCTTTGTAGGATATAATAACAATTCCATCTAAAGGACTAACAATTCTCACCAGATCCTAATTCAATCAACCAACCACCCCACATGACTCCGAACTGATGAGTCTTCACACATACCTAACCGGCCATGGAACTATGTCCCACTATAGCCGATCAGTCTTCTTCATACAACCGATGCATCCTTTGATCACTTAGACCAGACAACAGGATCCATCAACTAAGTATCAGGTCTTCCTTACTAACCCAGGATTAGATCACACACGGCCTTCCTTACAGAAGTACGCCCAGCACAATACTAGTGGTCTACACGACCTAGAATTGGCAATACTCTTCTTCATGGCTCTCAGCCAATGCTTTACACATAGCTTACCAAATCCAAGGTTGATAACTAAAGTTCCTTATGATCAATATCAAAAGTTACCAAAACATCTCAGCACACAAGCATATGATCAGATAACCTAACACAAGGATCTGACCTCAATATACCCTCAGGTGTAATTTTGACCTCAAGCAAACCTTCTCCAAAAATGAATTAAAATTCATAAAAACTCCTGATAAATCCCACTAAGCTATTCCCATAATCAGAATCCAATAAATCGATCCAGTCCATATGGATTCCGATCATGATCAGTCCAACCGGTCAAAAGGTGACATCATCAAATCAATTCCTAAAAACTAATTAAAATTCATCTAAATTCATTATAAATCCCCACTAAGAGGAATCCATAGATAGATAAATCAGACACAAACATCATTCCTTCGTTCAGCAGAAACAAGTTGCACAATAGGCTAAAGCATAAGTTCACAAGTTCCACAATAGACTACTAAGATAACACGACAGTTATGTATGACCCATTCACCACACATCTTCCCATGGCCTGAGTCCTCACGGTGCCTTTCCTTTACCACGGTCCAAGGATGTACCTGAGACCAACACAATCACACAACACAAACACATGATCAGTTTATTACACAAGAATACCATCACACTTCATGGTTGGAATCGATTCTAAACACCACTCTACACATCAATGCCACTTCTGGCCATTTTCAAAAGTATTCCAAAAATTAATAAAATTTATGAAAACTCATTATAATTCCCAACTAAGAGATTCCCATGATCAGAATCCAATGAATCAACCCAGACCATATGGATTCCGATCATGATCAGTCAAATAAATCAAAACTGAACATCATCAAATAAATTCCGAAAACTAATTAAAATTCATGATAAGTCATGATAATTATCAACTAAGAGATTCCGAAAAGGAAATTCTCAAATTTGGCCTAGATCATATAGATCTCGGCCAAGATCAGACTGGCCAAGGCCATGGACTATTATCACTAATTTGATCCGGCCAAAGCCTAAAATCGGTGTCTTCCTACCTGAAACATCAACATCCAATACAACAGCAATAAATACATGAAGAACAGAGTATAAGATCAGAGTAAGGTGTAACCATCCGAACCAGACAGATCCATAACCACATATGGCGTAACCATCAGTTATGTGCACTGGTTGTTGGCCACACCACTCAACTTAGGATTACGATCTCCAGGGCCGAATCCTTCTCCTTCTCCATCTCTTCTCTTTTCGTTACTGCCTTGTATCCATCCTTTCCAACGTCACAGACTGATCCGACCGAAATCAATCAAAGGAAACACCACAAATCGGTTTCTCTTTCTAATTCTCTCTCAAAGTTCTTCTCTGAGTTTTCTATGGTTTCTTATGGATACTATTTTGACAGACAGGAGTAAAATGGAGAAGAAATCGATTATAACTTCCTTTCCAAACCGCCTGGACGAGCAGTTTCCAAAAGTTAAAAAAGGGAGCATTTTCGTCCCATAACCGTCCATAACCGCCCATTGGCGGTTTCTCCTTTTCTTCCTTTCCACAAAATTGATTCAAACTTAAACGAAACCGGATCCAATTAAATACCAATCAACAATAACCGACCCCAATCAGACCCACCAGTTCGGTCCATAACCGCTCGGGTCTGACCACACTGGTCCGAACCGGAACACTCGTCCCATCTGAGTGAGATAATATTCAAGCTCCTGTGAGCTAATCAAGTCATTGTGAACTGAACTCCATCTTACTGAAGTCTTGTGAGCTGATTTCCAGCTGCACCTAGCTGATTGAGCAAAACCCGGACCTCATACAGCTTCCTTTTCACTCTTCCAACACTTTTCCTACTCATCTTTCCCATTTCCTGGTTAAGTCTCAATTCCCTGATGCCCTTAACCCTCATTACGGACAATGGAACCCTTGTCTCAAGGTCTTACGACCTGACTGGTGCCGTTCCACGCACAATGGTCCGTCCGGACGATCCTATCTAGGATCAGGGACATGACAGATGCATCCTTCGATCACTTAGCTCAGACACCTTGATCCATCGACCAAGTATCATGTCTTCCTTACTAAACCAGGATCAGATCACACACGGCCTTCTTTACACAAGTACGCCGATCGCATTACAAGTGGTCTACATCACCTAGTATTGGCAGTACTCTTCTTCATGGCTCTCAGCCAATGCTTTGCACATAGCTTACCATATGATCAGCACACAAGCATATGATCAGATAACCTAACACAAGGATTTGACCTCAAGCAAACCTTCTCCAAATATTAATTAAAATTCATGAAAACTCCTGATAAATCCCCACTAAGATATTACCATAATCATAATCCAATGAATCGACCCAGTCCATATGGATTCCGATCATCATAAGTCTAACCGGTCAAAAGGTGACATCATCAAATAAATTCCTAAAAACTAATTAAAATTCATCTAAATTCATGATAAATCCCCACTAAGAGGAAACTATGATCAGAATTCAACAATTCCCTCTGAAACTATTAAATCCTGACCACAATCAGTCCGGCCAAAGGCCAAGGACTACCTTCCTTACCAGGGGCGACCATGCTCCTCCAAGCACGCCTCCATCAATCCCTTATCACATAAGTACAGTATTGATAATATCCAATCATGGATCGTGCCCATCATCCCTTCCATGGAACCAGTTTTTTCACTGCATCCGCCTTCAAGGTTGTTCATGCCTTTGAGAGTGGAGACTGGCCTTCTACCTTCTCTCCTAACCATTTGCGTGTAATACCAAGATGTATAGGAAGCCTAGGATGTTTTCATCCATGATAAAACACTACCCAGGGGTCGTACATCAGTTCCCCCTTCAATGCCCATGAAACTGCCTTTCTACACACATCTACCTTCAAGGCTGTCTCAGCCTTTGGAAGTGGGATCCGGTCCTCTATCTTCCCTCCTGGTAATTTTCATGTGTTCTCAGGCTCTGGAGGATGTTTTGGGTGATATAATCACGGGTCAAAGCCATCAGGAAGTCGTTCATAACTCCCCCCCCCCCTTGATCTCTCCCAAAACTGTCTCTTTGTGGCCTTCACATCACTCTTGGTCTAGGATGTTGAATCCGACCATCTCTATGTTTTTCTCTGAATTTTTTTGTGTTTCAGGGTACGGGAATAAACCCTGGCGTGCCTTTTCAGGCACGGACTTTCCTTGTATTTATAGAAGAAGGGGCAGTTACCTTTCCAAAGGTTGCACCCTTTCGGTATCATTTCTGGCCAATGATTTAATCAATGGTCCAGATCACACCCATTTGCCTCAGGCAGTTTCCAGACGTACATGATATTTTTAAATGCTCCTAGACACGTCACACACAATCCCAGGCTAGTTGCCTAAGCTCCTGGCCCTATCTCAAGAGCCCACCGTTCCATCGGCGCACCCGGGTA
The DNA here is from genome assembly GCA_012274485.2 of Sinapis alba. NCBI lineage: Eukaryota > Viridiplantae > Streptophyta > Magnoliopsida > Brassicales > Brassicaceae > Sinapis > Sinapis alba. The sequence continues at coordinate 2,994 of MU105611.1, read as the reverse complement.
GTCCACATGGTCCGAGCACTGTCCGGACTTAAACACTCAGCTCAGCTGAGTTAAGATGATCCCCAGATTACCCATCTAAGTGAGCTAGTCCATCCAGTTCAGGGAGATGACACACTCTTTAGTGAGCTACACTGAGCTGCACTAAACTTGACCTAGCTGGTCGAGCTTGCTTACCGCATTGCTCAGCTGCCATACCCTTCGTAAAGCTCCTTTATACTTGTCTTCTTATTTATTTGGCTAAGTCTCAGCTTTCTGAATCCCTTAACCTTACTTCAAGGCCATGACACACTTGTGTTTAGGACACATGACCTTATTGGTGCATCTCCTATCACCATGGTCCATTCGGGCGATCCTATCCGGGATTGGAGATGCTACAAGTCTCCCCCACTTATGATGGATTTGTCCTCGAATCCAGTGGTGCTTACCTATTGTCTCATGACAAAGGTACCAACCGAACTCCTCTGCACCCAGAACAAGGAACATGCTGGATTGATTCTTCCTAACCAATCCGTTCGCATCTCCTCCATGTTCTTTCTTACTGATCACATCTTTGATCAGCATATCAAAAAGTCTCCCCCACTTGATAGGGATTTAACCCAAAATCATATCAAGTGGTCCATATGGTTTTCGCTTATGGCATCCTTACTTGGCTACCTTGACCACAGTCGAGGGTCCATCAAGCACCCATACAAAGACATGACTTGCGTCATTGGCCCAACTCTCAGGTTGCGGTCCTAATAGACACCAAGTCCATATCTCTCTTTAGAATACTGTCTACTCAAGACTTTATTCTTTTCGGATCTTAGTCCATGACTAGATCAAATTCAGTCCCTAGGAACATACTGCATACTCAAGGTATTCCCTCTGGGTCACCACCCCCTAGGACCTCCTTAGTGGCGATTGTGGCCAGATAAGCTTCACAACCCTTCCTCAGCATCCTATCAACATGGATTGCTGACACCACCAAGCATCCAGAGATCAAACATATACCTTGGAACCTGATTGGAGATCCACACCCACTCTCAAACTGCACGCGCTCCCGGTGACAGTCAAGAGTGGCCCGGTCCTTTCCAAGCCAGTCCAGACCTAATATCACCTAGTGATTCTTTAGGTGGACTGCCATAAGATCCACAGGCATGACCCTGTCTTGGATCACCACGGGGATGTCCTGAATCACCCCTAGAGAACTCATAACTTGCCCACCGGCCGTGTTCACTACCCCAGGAAAATGACATGTTCCCAACTGGAACAACCCCTTTCCGAGCATCCCTGCACTCACAAAACTATGTGTAGCTCCAGTATCGAAAAGTATGTGTGTTTCCACACCACCAATTATTAAGTACTTAGATGAGTAAGATTTAGGTTTGTTCACACATTTGGAAAATGTCTCATACAATTCTCCAAAGCATCACACTTCTGTGAACGTCCCATACCATTTACAAAGGTGTTTATAGTATACCTCAAACCTCATCATACTAAGATACTTAACATCGTGTTTCCAATTCCTCTTGGAATTGACCCCTTCCATTCACTTAATCTTAAGGAATCCTACCTTGACTTACACAAAGTCCAAGCTGATCTATCTGATCACAAGCCCACTCATGTACTAGCCATGTAGCGTCGCCCTTAAACTAACATGAACACCACATATGCTCACTTGTTTTGAACGACCACCAAGGAATAATACTAACGCCCAAGAGAGTGCTGCACGTTTCTTTCAACCTAAGCCAATCTTTGGTCCATGTTAATTCCCTTGTCCAGGTCGACCATACAAAGATCTCGCAGTGCGTCCACCATCCATTCGGTCTATTACTTTCAAATAACTAGATAACTAACCTTTCTGTTTTCAGGGTCTTGCCCTTGGAGAGTGCATCTTGGCTAAGCTGGCTCATCTTGGAACTTCCCCGTTTACAAGCATGAAACCCAATCTTACCTAAACTCTCACTTGGCTCACCACAGCTAAGGTTCCAAGTCGTCTCAGTTTTCAGAAATAATTTCGGTTTGGAACTCAACAGCTTCGAGAACTGTCCTTAACAGGATCAAGCATGCTCAGATACCAACTTGTAAGACCCCGGCCTGGCCGACTAGGCCGCGTTCAGTGCCTCACGTCTCTCGGTCCATTCCCAGACCGAACCTCTTAATTTTTCAACCTTTCCTTTATAGTTTTCCCTTAAGGCGAGAGTTTAATTAGACCTTAACTAAAGACTAGCTTAGTCGTTCCCATGCTTAGATCATTTCAACTTATACACAGAGGAATATTCTCTACTGAACCATTGGACTAACTCCAGTCTAATACTGGTCCGGTTGAATCACCTCAGCTAATGGTTAGTACTCCCAACTACTAGCTAGCTCAAAGGTCGATCCTACCTAAACAAAGTCATACCAGTTCCGAGGTTCCATCCCCCTGAACCATTCTATCTAGATCTGTGCAAGAATTGCTAGATCTTAACTTGGCCACATCCACGTAGCTTGTTAGCTCATTGTCTTAGTTGTCCCCAGCTTATTCAGATAGTTCGTCCAGCTCCGCTGAGCTGAACCACTTTACTTGAGCTTCCTCTTGCTCTCGTCCATCTGATAGAGCTGCGAGGTGGCTTCGCCCAGATCCCCGTCAACTCGTCCAGCTCTCATATACCTGCATAAATCTCCCCTAGGTACTTAGTCATTCAACCAACCACCCCCACTGACCAAGCAACCTTTGGGAAGTCTTCAATGGTAAATGACATGCATATAGCTTCTCGGCTCATGCATCCCTCAACATCCTTTGTAGGATATAATAACAATTCCATCTAAAGGACTAACAATTCCATCTAAAGGACTAACAATTCTCACCAGATCCTAATTCAATCAACCAACCACCCCACATGACTCCGAACTGATGAGTCTTCACACATACCTAACCGGCCATGGAACTATGTCCCACTATAGCCGATCAGTCTTCTTCATACAACCGATGCATCCTTTGATCACTTAGACCAGACAACAGGATCCATCAAC
>MU105610.1:472166-541768 GCA_012274485.2 Sinapis alba | reverse complement strand
CTATGGCTTTGGACGCATCGAAACCATCTAAGCCCACAAAGAACCCGAGCTCGAAACGCAAAACGAACCCCGGCGTTCGAGTCATCGGAGGGAGGATCTACGATTCTAGCAACGGCAAATGTTGTCACCAGGTGAAGACACAACTCTACACTCTCTCTCTGATTATGCCCTAATCGTTTTTGTTTCATGCTAAACCGATGATCGGTTATGTTTCTTTATTGCAGTGTCGACAGAAGACGATGGACTTCGTTGCGTCATGCAAGGCCATGAAGAAGAACAAGCAATGCACACTTCATTATTGTCATAAGTGCTTATTGAACAGGTTTGCTTTTTAATCTCCTGTTTTGTTTCTTGCGGTTATATATGTGTTCTGATCAGTTTTATGTATAAATAAATAGGTATGGTGAGAGGGCAGAAGAGGTAGCTACCTTAAATGATTGGCATTGTCTTAGGTGCCGAGGCCTCTGTAACTGCAGTTTCTGCAGGTAATTTTTTTTAAAAGATCTTGATTGCTTTAAAGAGTTGAGCTTTGAGGTAAACTGTGTTGAGGGTCTTACAGAAAGGAGCAAGGCCTGAACCCTACAGGAATATTGGCACCTAAAGCTAAAGCAAGTGGGCTATCATCAGTCTCTGAGCTTCTACAAGTTGAGGGTGTTGATAGCTTTGCTTATCAGAAAAAGGCAAAGCAGGTATTTCATTTCTCTGCCTTTCACTCTTGTGAAACACTCTCTAGTTCAACATGTTTGTGATCTAAGCTTTAAGTTCTTTTTTTGTGTTAATTATGCTGATTTGCTAAATATTATTTCTGCAGGAGGATGAATCAGATGTTGCTAATGAGGACAACAAAGAGGCGTGCAAGAAGAAGAAAGCCTTGAATAAGAACAAAACCGGCTTAACAAAGGCAAACCTGGTATTCATTTATCTAATCTTATTCAAGTTTATTTAGATATAACGCTTCATGTTTATTTATATTTGTTGCTTATTTGATTATATTGTTTCTGCAGGATGATGTTTCCACTGAAGGTACAAGTGGTGTCGGTTTGCTTTTCGTTATGTCTTAAAAGGAAGAGACTAAGACTAACAGTTTTTATGTTCTGATTCAGATGTTGCCAATCAGAACAGCAAAGCGGCTGGCAAGATCAAGAAAGCCAAAGACACCAACGAAGATAAAGAGGAGGAGATTCAGATTGAGGCTAAACTTCCTATTGGTATAAGCTTGACTAATGTTGCAGGAATTGATATACCGATTGAAGAAACAGGAAATGTTTTGCAGTTTCTTGAGTTTTGTTCAACCTTTGGAGAGGTAATTGGTAAATAAACTTATAATCTGTAATCATTTCTTGTATTTGTTTACTCTTCTTAATCTGTATTTCATTGTGGACTTTCTTATAGGCTCTTGATTTGAAAGAAGGGCAAGCTGAATCTATTGTTTCTGAGTTTTTCTCATGTGTGCGTAGCACAAGGAGGCAACAATACTGCTCTGTTATCCCAATGATGATCCAGTTGTTGGAACTAATATCACATGATAGAGATATGTATGAGTCTTTTTACTCCTGCCCTGAATGGTTTGTATATGTATGTTCATATTTCTGATGCATTTGAATGATTGTTACAGGTCTTTGTCTCTAAGTGCAACAGACAACACTTGGTTCAGTTCTCTTGGAGAGTGCATATTGCAATCAGGAGTTTTGAGTGATGTGTTCCCACCTGAAACTTTCACTTCAGGTGACTCTGAGTATAAGAAGATGGATGCATCAACAAGGCTCAAGCTTCTCAACTTCTTATGTGATGAATCACTCAGCACACTGTATGTATTTATATTCACTTTTCTTGTAATTTATGCTTTGTTTTGACTTGTCAAACTTGTGTGGAATCATTCTAGGGCAATGAGAAATTTCATTGAGACCAAAAGTGTGGAGTCTGAAGCACAGAGAAGAGAAGCAAAAGAAAAGGCTGCAGCGGCAAAGGAAAAGGTATTTCTATATTCTGCAAGATGTTATTAAAATTATCAATACCATTTGTGTAAACTTTGTTATTTTCTAATCATAGGAGAAACAGCTGAGGCAGAAGATGCAAGGTGATCTTGTTAAAGCCCATATGGAAAAAAACGGAGCACCATTGTCCATTGAAGAGCATCATGCAATTTTGTCTCAAATAAAAGCTGAAGTGAAAGATGCTCATGACAAGATGCTGGAGGCAAAGGGCATGATATCTAGAAGTAATCCCAAATGCCCTTTTTATTAATGGTCTTACAAAGACTGAGTTTCATGCTTAACCTAATGAAACTCGTTTGCAGGGAGGCAAAGGTGTGATGCTGCTGGAACTGACCCGATCCTATTGAATGATGATGGTCTTGTTCTCTGGAAACTAAAGTGCTTTGAAGAAGAACCAAAGTTTTTGCTTCAAGGTGTGTAATTTACTAAACTCTTTGTTTATGGATTTTTTTTATGGGAGAGTGTTTAAAATCTCATCCTTTTATTCATGCACAGATCTAGGTACGTTTGGTGATTTATCTCCACATGAAAAATGGTTAGCTTTTAAGTCTGAGCAGAAACAAGAGGTTGAGAAGTATATATCTGCGAAAGGTGAGCTAATTATCATAAATATATATGGATTTGTGGGGTTTAAAATTATAGGGTGCGAAACAATATAAATCTTGCTTTTATTTTGTAGGATGAAACTGATGCGATCACAAAAAAGAAGAAGCAAATGTGGAAATCAATTAAAGAGTGAAGATATGCCATTATGTAATTTTCAGAAGTCATTTAACTCATTTCTTCTTCTTTTTTTTAATCTTGGCTTCTTTAGTTCAGTTCGGCTTAACTCTATTGTATGGTGGATATGCTTGTTTTATGCCTCAAACTCTTATTATAATGGGGAAACCTCATTCTTGGTTGTTCCATAAATATTATCAAATATCAACACCAGTTATAATCTAATCGTAGTTTTCTAATTTTGTTTTTAGTCACAAAATTCTTTGATAAGAGAGTTGAAAGTGTTTCCATAAGATAATACATATTAGTTCTGTAATTCCTTACCCACCCTTAGTAAACACCAACAAGGTTACTCGCCTAGTTGCCTCTTCTTCTCTCCAGTTCATCAGCAACGCATAGGTTAGTACTCAAACTACTTTTCTTATGCTCTGAATCTCTGATCACATACGACCAATATACCTTTCCTGTTAGGTCTTTCTATTCTATTTTCATCAATCGGTTCTTTCTATAGGTATTTCTATTGCCTTGCAATCCACAATGCCTTATCCTAGTTTTCCTACACATATACATAAACTTACCTCTTTTGGTCTAAAACAAATGTTATGTCTTGTCTCTTGTTTAATATATAATGAGTCATATTCACTGTAAAGAAACACAATAAATAATACATATAAAAGAGAAAGATGTATGATCAAGAATTTGAACTTTTTTCCATCAAAAGAAATCATCAAGTGTAAAGTTAAGAGGAAGAAGAAATCAATTGTTGCATTATATCCATACTAAGCCAAATTAATCATGTATCAAGGTTACTGTCTTTCTACTTAAAACATATAAGGAATGTTTGCATGAATGAATGCTATATGATTATTAAAATGTTAACGAGGTAGTTTAAATCAAATTTAAATGAGCTCTTAAACCATATGAAACACTTGCTCACATAGACCATGATTATTAAAAATAAAATGAATTCTAAATGAATATTAAAGGAAAATTTCAGTATATGACATAAAAAATTATAATTAACTATCTAAGAATATGGTCTTAGACGTTCGAGTATAAATGTATAATACATATTATTGGTAAATGATATTATTGGTAAAAAATATTAATGGTAAAAGTGATGAAAATACCTCTTCAAATGAAACAAAGAAAAAGACGTGTTTGAGGATGAGGCACGAGATATGATAGAAACAACGGAAAATTGATCGGTTAAAGGGAAAGGGTTTATAACAATTTTCTGAGTGGGGTTGAGTTCGTGTGGTTTGGGAAAGTATTATTAGAGATTTTATACCAAAAACATACTTTAATCCGTTTAGTAATGAATACAAACTGAAATTGGATGTATGAGCCGAGTTGAACATGAAATTACATAAAGAATTCAATCACTTGTCTACCGTTGTCACCGTTCAAATAATTTTTTAATTGATTTCTTAAAACTTTTTTTCTAAAATATTTGATTTACCTTTTAGTTACTATTCTCGTTATAAATAAATAATTCAATTAATTCTTTTTTTTTAAATGTCTTATATATATATATATATATATATATAACCAAAAGATATTATGTGAATATATAGTCGCATATGCTAAAAGAAAAGATACATATGTTCCTTTTCCTATAGGTTCATTCAGAAAAAGACATATATGTTCAATATATGTTCAATGAAGAATTGCATAAGTTTGTTTATGGATTTCTTTTTATAACTATTGGTTAACCAAACCAATTTGGTATGCTTCTTAATCATGAGTGCAAATCCACTATAAACTAATATCTTCCACTCGTACATGATAGAGAATATGTTAAATACTTGAAAAGTTTTAAAGATCAAACTTGAAAATTTTAACTCGTAAACCGTGCGAGTCTTGCGAGTAAACCTACACTTGGGAGCTAAATTATACATTTATTAAGGATACAAACAAGCTAGAATCCTCATATAAAAATATTTGCTTTTCAGCATGTCTTGTTGTTTCCCAAACTCGTTTGTCTTTTATATCAGTCTAACAGACATGATCCCTAAAACATATGTTAGACTTCTTCTACATCATGTGTTTACTATATCAGAACTTCAATTGGGTGATATATTGGCTGTAAAAACATGTGTCAATATAAAAACTAATAGTTTCCCTTCTAATCTCATACCCATCTAATCCAAACTAATTGCTTTCCTAGCATGTTTCATAAGGCTAATTATTCTATTACCGTATAAAATATACTAAAATAGCAAACATTAGTTTTTTTCCTTCAAGAACATAGTTGGAGGTTCAAATGTAACTTTGTAACCATAAATTGGTTGATAAAAACTCACATGCAAGGGGTAAGAATTAAAATAAAATAATTACTCACTTTCTATATATAGTCGTAAATAGCACATGGGATATGATACACATGTCATAGTGTATTAATTAGATAAACTAAATACTACTATGTTGATCAAGTCACTATCAAGTCACTATCTAGCGCTTGATTTTGTACTTATCCATCTCTCTCAAGTATTCATGATTCTTGGACGATCACGATCGATACCTAAAAAAACATATCTCATCTTAACTTCTTGTTAAGGCGACAATGATAAGTCTTACAAGACAAGCTTCTACTAGCGCCCAACTAATCATGTCTCATCTCAGCATCTCACTAAGAAATATGAGGTGGTTGTTCATGTGAGTGAACTAAACTCCTAGTTAGTGACATCTCTTAACATTTGTGTGTAAGTATGTAAAGCAAGTTATAAAGCTCCATATTAGTAGATACCTCTAACTATACGCATATCTTAAACTCATATATGCATACATATGTACTTAACCACCACATCTTTCTTTCTGATAATATCTCTAATAAACTAAAGTTAGATTTCAATGTGTTAATCCTCTCAAGATACTTGAGATTCTTCTCACAAGAAATACAAATTTGACTATCACAATTAGTTGTTGGACACAAAGGCCTTTCATGACTTGTAACCTATGTAAGAATCTCATCAGCCATAAAATCTCTCAAGTTGATGCTGAATATACAATAGACTCAGGTTTTATCATAATGAAGTTGTATAATATCACTTCTTGTTATTCTTAACAATCACACAATTACTCAACAAGAGATCATATTCTTAAGTTGATCTTAGCTTATCCAGATCAATATCCTAATCAACATTTGTATATCATGTTAAGCGGAAATCACTTTCTTGTTAACACAAGGAATAGTCCATTGACCCCTTTAAGTATCTGAGGATCCTTTTCACTATCTTCCAGAATTTGTTTCCATGATTTGACTGGTAACACCTTACCAAGTTAACCGCATAAAAAATATATGGCTGATGCACATCATAACATACATCAACCTACCTATTGCAATAGAGTATGGGACTCCTTCCATTTCATTTTTTTCATCTTTGGTCTAAAGATACATATTAGGCTTAGGAATTCAGATTCAAATTTCATGAGAAGTTCACTGGTTGGATTATGCAATGTCTCTCATCAGTCTCATACTTAGTACTGCTTAACAGAGAAGCACAAGGGATGATCGTACTGACACGTGGGATAAGACAAGGCGACCCACTTTTGCCATATCTATTCATTCTAGGTAGTGAGGTCTTGTCTGGACTCTGCACAACAGCAAAGAGACGAGGCACCCTCGTGGGACTGCAAGTAGCCTGAGGAAGACCAAAGATAAACCACCTACTCTTTGCCGATAACACTATGTTTTTTGCCAAAGAAACTCCAACGAGTGTTGAAGCTCTGAAGGTGGTCATCTCCAAGTATGAGACAGCGTCGGGCCAATCAAGTATGAGACAACTTCAAAGTTGGACATCACCTTTTCAGGTAAAACTCCAACGGAAATCAAGACAAGAGTGAAGAACAGTCTTGGTTTTAAAAGAAGAAGAGGGAAACGGGTAATACTTAGGACTGCCCGAGCACTTTGGACGAAAGAAAAAGATATGTTCACATCTATAAATGATTGTATACGACAGAAGTCTGTGAGCTGGAGTTCGAGACAGTTATCAGCAGGAGGCAAGATGGTCATGCTCCAGCGGGTCTTATCGGCAATGCCTTCACATTCGATGATGTGTTTTAAGTTACCAAAAAGCTTGAGTAAGAGAATTTAATCAGCAATAGCCCTATTCTGGTGGGACTCAAATCCCGAGAAGAAAAAGATGTGCTGGATAGCATGGTCGGAGCTAGCGGAATCAAAGAAAGATGGAGGTCTAGGTTTCCGAAATATTGAATTGTTCAACATGCTCTTCTAGCAAAACAAGGCTGGCGCATAATCATGAAACCGAATTGCCTACTTGCTAAGGTACTCCTCGGTAAATACTGGAAAGGAGAATCTTTCATGGATATCAAAGCATCAAGCTCCTGCTCGCATGGCTGGAGGATCATACTGTGCGGAAGAGACCTGTTGTACGAGCACACAACCAAGACCATAGGCAATGGCAGCCAAAAAAGTGTCTGGAACGAAGCGTGGTGCTCTACGGAACGAAGGATCCAACCAATGGGACCACCTGGCTTTGATACAAAATATCTTAAGGGGGAAGATCTAATGATCAGTGACTCCACTGATTGAAACATCGAGCTAATTCAACTGCTACTCCCCAACGAAGCACATGACATTCTCTTCATCCAAACCAGTAAGACGGGAGCTATGGATTCCTATTCCTGAACCCCAACTAAGAATGGCGAATACACTACTAAGTCAGGCTATTACACTGTACAGAACATACTAAGAGAACTCGACGGGACTAGCAACAATCATGTCCAGTGCAATTGGATTACTGACATATGGTTGCTACCCGTGATACCAAAGTTAAGAGTATTCTTTTGGAAGATTGTTAAAGGAGCCTTTCCTTTAGAAGATAGTAAAGAATCTAGAGAACTAACTGCAAACACAAAATGCTTTTTCTGTGGCATGCGAGAAACTGCTACACGTCTGTTTATCAATTATGATTTTGCAAGAGCAGTGTGGTCTGCTCTGATCAAAGAAATATTGAATCAAAGTGTTAACACAAAACTCTCAAACTCTTTATTGATCACTCTTAATGTCTTAGAAAATAACTCAAAACTAAGACCTCTCAAAACTCATTGAGATGATGCAAAACACACTTTGCATCTTTATTTATAACTACTCTAAAATATCCTAAACTCATTAGGACTACCACATCTTATTTATCCTAAACTCATTAGGATTTATTTTAAGCTTATCTCAACATTCTCCCCTTTAAGCTTGAAATCTTCATTCTTCACATCTTGAACTCCTATGAGACTTCTCATTTCTTTGAACTTAATTCTCCCAAGTGCCTTCGTAAGTATATCAGCCTTTTGTCTTACTCCAGCAACATGTTCAACCCTTACAATTCCTTTCTCAACACATTCCCGGATAAAATGAAATCTTGTATGAATGTGCTTACTACGTCCATGGAACACTGGATTCTTGGACAAGGCTATTGCGGATTTATTGTCGATCTTTATTACCACAATGTCGTTTAGATGGCTGAATATTTCCTGAAGAAGGTCTTGTAACCATACAGCTTGCTTTGCGGCTTCTGTTGCAGCCATAAATTCTGCTTCACATGATGATAGAGCAACAATCTCTTGCTTCTGTGAACACCAAGTAATTGGATTCCCACCAAGATAAAAAACATGTCCAGTAGTACTCTTGCCATCGTCGGGATCAACATTGTAACTACTATCACTATATCCAATCAACCCCTCATGCGGTTTTGCCTCGAACTTCAATCCATACGATAGTGTTCCTGCTAAGTACCTTAGTACTTGTTTAAGCGCAGCCTTGTGAGACTCTTTCGGACACTGCATGTAGCGACTCAGAATCCCTACACTACAGGCAAGATCGGGTCTCGTGTGTATCAGATATCGCAGACAACCTATGTGCTTTCGATACTCATGTTCATCAACGCAAGCTTCCTTATCTGCCTTGCCTAACTTAAGACCGGAGTCCATGGGTATAAGTGTCGCATTACATCCTTTCATCCCAGCTTCTTCAAGTATTTTAGATGCATATTTTTCTTGACTCAAAATTATACTCCCTTTTCTCTGCGTAACTTCTATCCCAAGGTAATAGCTTAGTTTACCAAGATCTGTCATATCGAATTTTGCTGCCATGTCGCCCTTGAACTTGTTAATCATTGCCAAGCTAGAACCTGTTATGAGCAAATCGTCTACATACACAGCGACTACCAATAGATGATCTTGATGTTGTTTTCGGTAGAGTGATGGTTCTTTAAGGCAGCGAATAAACTTCAGTTCCACTAACACGGCATTTAGCTTCTCATTCCAGGCTCTCGGTGCCTGTCTTAGTCCGTAGAGAGCCTTTCTTAATTTATAAACCTTTGTTTCTTTTCCTTTGACCACGAATCCCTCTGGCTGTGACACGAAAACTTCTTCTTTTAACTCACCGTGTAGGAACGCTGTTTTGACATCAAGATGGTGTAACTCCCACTCGTACGAGGCTGCCATTCCAATGATCAAGCGTACAGTTTCTATTCGAGCAACAGGTGCAAATACCTCGTCAAAGTCTATTCCATGCTTTTGTATATAGCCTTTTGCGACCAATCGTGCTTTGTATTTGTTGATACTTCCATCAGAGTTTCTTTTGATCTTAAAGATCCATTTCAATCCTATGGCTTTGCAGTTCGATGGAAGGTCAACAAGAACCCATGTCTCGTTTTTCTCTATTGACTTTATCTCATCTTCACAAGCATCTCTCCATACCTTTAATCCTTTTGCTTCGTTATAGCTCCATGGTTCCTCGTTTATAAGCATCAAGAGATAATCACACTCGATTTGGCAAAGAGTCTCGTACAGTTCATCCTCTGTTTCGGCCAACAACTCGTAATCGTCGAGATAACTTGGTCTGTTGCTGACCCTTGAAGATCGTCTTAACTGCACTGGAGACTCTGTTTCACCTTCGTCTCGTTTCTCCGGACTATCTGATTCTGGTTCGTTTTCTTCTTCTTCGTCTAACGAGTCATTAGCAAGCTTAGTTTCATCTCCATCTTCTTTAAACCCGAAGTCGATTATAGCCGGTTGTTCTTCTCTTCTTAAGTCCGACCACTTCCACCTCTGTTCTTCGTTAAAGACTACATCTCTACTAACCACTATTCTTCGACTTGTTGGCTCAAGGAGACGATATGCTTTAGTTCCAGGTTCGGTGCCGAGATGGACCAAAGCTCTTGACCTGTCATCTAACTTCTTTAAGTGTGGAGTATCAATTTTCACATAGCCAACACAGCCGAAGACCTTTATATGCCCGATATTTGGTTTCTTTCCCTTGTAGCTCTCATACGGAGTTTGAAGCACTAGAGTTCTCGTTACTATCCTGTTGATGAGATATGTAGCGTGCCTGACTGCCTCTCCCCATAATAAATTAGGTAGCTCCATATGTTTTAATATGCTTCGTGTCATCTCAAGGAGTGTCCTGTTTCTTCTCTCGACGACTCCGTTTTGCTGAGGCGAGTATGGTGCTGTGAGATGCCGTTCGATGCCATTGAGTTCACAGTATTCTTTGAATTCTCGTGAAGTAAATTCTCCCCCTCTATCGGTTCTAAACGTTTTCAGCTTAGTATTTGTCTCCTGTTCTACCAACGTTTTGAACTTTTTAAATTTAGTAAAGGCCTCGCTCTTCTCCTTCATGAGTATAGTCCACATGTATCTTGAATAGTCGTCTATTAGGACGAAAACGTATCTGTTTCCTCCGGCTGTGGGTGGCGTGATTGGACCACATAGATCTCCGTGTATCAACTCTAATACTTTGTCTGCTCGATACGTGCTAGCTTGTGGGAACGAGTTCCTTATTTGTTTCCCTCGCAGACATGCCGTGCACACTTCTTTTTCTACACCGAACTGAGGCATGCCTATTACTATATCTTTGTCAACCATTAGCTTCAGGTTCTTCAGACCAATGTGTCCTAATCGCGAGTGCCACATCGTAGAGTTCTTTTTATGAGCTATTTGTAGGCACTTCGTCATCTCCACCTCCATGTTTACCTTGTATAATCGGTTTGGAGATCGTCTTGCCTTTACTATGAGCTTGCTATCACGATCGTATAGAAATAAGAAGTCCTCTTTCATTCTGATCTCGCAACCCGACTCTGTTGCTTGTCCAAGGCTTATAATATTACTTCGCAGGTCCGGGATGTAGTAGACATCAGAGAGTATCTTCCTCTCGCCATTCTTAGTTATGAGTACAATTGAGCCTTTTCCTGTTATGTCTATCCGAGAATCGTCACCAAACCTCACCTTACCAGTTATCCTTCTGTCTATCTTCGAGAAGTACTCTAAGTTTCCGGTCATATGGTTACTAGCCCCATTGTCCAAGTACCACAAATTATCTCCAGCTGCTGTGTTCTCGAGCTTGTTTGGAATAACTCTTTGTTCGTTTAGGTACACGATCTCATTAACCATCAACTCATCAGCTTCGTGTGTAGTGTCTCCTTCACTTTCGTGTGTTTCTTGGAGTTTAAGCAAGCGGTCTGGACAGTTTTGAGCAAAGTGACCTAGCTTATCACACCTGAAACATACTACTCTAGATGCATCTCTTTCTTGTCGATAGTAGCCACTACCATTCTGTTGATATCCATACCGCCCTCGTCCTCTGTTTCGAGAGCCATAGCGACCACTTCTTCCTCTCCCTCTATATGAATCATATCTGTCTTGATAACCTTGTGGTGGGGCTTGTGTATCTGCATTAGTGTACATCAATTTATTTTGACTTTGATCTTCTTGTTTCTCTTCTTCTTCCTCGGAAATTCTTTCTTCGTACGCTTTCAGACGTCCCACGATATCTTCGAAACTTGTTTTATTCAAATCAAGGACCTGTTCCAAAGCTGCGATGATGTGGATATACTTCTTTCTCGGTAAACTTTGAAGAAATTTCTTAACAATCTTTGGCTCCTCCATGATTTCTCCAAGCGCAGCTGACTTTGTCGATAGTTCAGAGATTTTACCGACAAAGCTGTCAATGGAGTCTGTGTCTTTCATCTTCAATCTGTTAAAGTCGGCAGTTAGTGTTTGCAAGCGAGCTTCCCGGACCCGATCAGCTCCCATGTGACGAGTCTTTATTGCCTCCCATATCTCTTTTGCCGTATTAAGATTCCCCACTTGAAGTAACAAGGACTCTGATATCGATTGGAATAGTAATGCTCTAGCTATGTCGTTCTTTTCTCCGTTTTCTCCGGGATCAATGGCCTCCCAGACCTTGTGAACCTTTAATGCCGCCTGCATTCTTATTGTCCATACTGTATAGTTGGTTTCGTTGAGTAATGGACACTGAATTGATGATGAACCGCTACTCTTATTGCTATTCATTGCAATAATGTCTCCCATATTCTCTTTGATTCAATTGAACGCTCTGATACCAATTATTGAATCAAAGTGTTAACACAAAACTCTCAAACTCTTTATTGATCACTCTTAATGTCTTAGAAAATAACTCAAAACTAAGACCTCTCAAAACTCATTGAGATGATGCAAAACACACTTTGCATCTTTATTTATAACTACTCTAAAATATCCTAAACTCATTAGGACTACCATATCTTATTTATCCTAAACTCATTAGGATTTATTTCAAGCTTATCTCAACAAGAAATTTCCGACATCACAGCAGCACCGGACTTCACAACAGCGCTCAAAGCCTCGAGGAAGATGAAAAACCTACCACCTACATAACTCAGATTATGCCCTATGTTCCCATGGATTGTTTGGACAATTTGATTAACAAGAAACCATAGAATTTTTGAGAACAGGACGTTTGAGGCAAAAGAGACAAAGTTGATGAGTGGGTGAGTTCCCCACTTGTAGCCGAAGGATTAGCAACCAGAGAAGCTTTATTCCAAGCGCAGTCACAAGATTACACAAACATCAAATTCAAGTCAGACGCTCAGACCTTAATCCGAGCAATCAAATAGAAGATATCAACTCAAGGGACTTTTTGGAATTCTTTATGATATTCATAACTTAACTTGTCATTTCTCTGTAGTTTCATTTTCGTTTATCCCGCGAGCAAACAATTCTACAGCACTCCCTCGCTAAGAGAACACTGTCAGAATTATTTCCAGTGACGTAAAAATCTTCTTATTACTACAAGTAGTAGTTGTCCAAAAAATATTTAATAAAAATCTTTAATTTATATTTATTGAGAACCTCTCTAAAAAGACTTGCAATAAGCATCTAAATTATTAATACTTAATCAAACATTTGAAAAGAAATATTTATCATTTTATATCTTAAATATAATTTTTAAAAAGGAAATACTAAGTTTTGCATTAGATAGAATTCTATTTCATACAGTTTTCTTAATTCAATAATTTGACCAATGATATTAACAAAAAATATGTAATTTATAAGTTAATGCAAATAAACGAAAATATATTTTAATCAAACACTAGTCAATTTTTTTATGGACAAATCCATGTGGCATGGTTCTTTCTATAAATTATTGATGGATTGTTGTTGGTTCTATGTCGCCAAAATCCAATACTGTTCCAGTTCGTATTGAACTTTTTTAATTCTTCGTTTCTTGAATATTGTTTTTTGCATATTTTAAAGATTTTCAGATTCTGAGATTCATTTGTTTCTTGCTTTGCTTTCCTAAAACATGAAACTAATATAGGTAAACTAAATTAAAAATAAAACCCAAAATCAAAAAATTATAAACTAAAACACAAATCCAAAACTAGATCTTAACCGCTATTCTAAAACTAAACCCTAAATATATAAAAGGAAAAAACTAAACTCTAATTCCTTCTCAAACCTAAATTTAAAACCTTAAATTATATTAATAGTTCCTCAAATTTTAACAGATTCAATTTAATTTTTAATTATTTTTATGAAACAAATTAATGCATTGTCCTCCACACAAAATAAGGCCTACATGCTTAGTGAATAGGTGTGAGAGACCAATTAGTTGTGAGCGGTATAGATGTTACAAATAATATCAGAGTCAAACTCAGACAAGTATTGAGTCATGGATGGACTCACACTAACATGGATAACAATCTTGAGGCGCATTAGGAACATTGCGTTTTTTAAAAGATGATGAATTGTAACATTGCGGTTTGTGGTATATGGAAAACTTAAAAGAATTGATTTGACTACTTATATCATCAATGTGCACTTATTTTTCTGGCACACATCCATTTAAAACTCTAGAATTAACTGTGTTTGTTTTGGAGTATTGGAAGGATGGTTAACATATCGTGCGATGAAACCAAAACACGAGAAAATGTCATGTGGTGATTGTAAAGTCAATAAAAATATGGCTCTCAAACTACCGAAAAAATAAAGATCGCAAAAAATTGACCCATAAGTTAAGTAAGCGGACGTATAAAACCCATTAGACCATGATTATCCGAGTTTTCTTAAGGTGGAGTTCTTAGCGGAAGTTAAGAAACAGTTTCTTAACTTCCGCTAAGAACCCCACCTTAAGAAACCCCGGATAATCATGCTCTTAGCAGGGTGTGGGTGGTCAGTTACAAAAACTTTCACCTCAAATAAAAGAGTTTTAATTGTCATTCTCATGGCAAGCAGTAACTATTTTTCAAAAAAATAAAAAACTAAAGGACCTCTGGATAAAAGAAATAGAATGAAAGGCAGATTTTATTCGAGATCCTGACAAGAAAAATACTGTACATTCAAGAACATTTACTCTTGACTCTTAAAGCCTAGTCTTTATCATCGAAATGGAAACGAATCCATTTCACAGTTTTCTTTTGTTATATTTCTGGACCTGTAGATATTGTCATTGCCAAGATTACATAAAAAGGCACCAACTTGCATACGTATATACGTAGTAAAAAGTAAATTCTAAGATGATAGTAAAAGTGTTGTTACAAAAAAAAAAAAAAGATGAAACTAAAAGTAGCTGAGTTTCAAGTTAATTCGTATAGGATCTGGAATTGAAAACCCTAAAAAAATAAACCTTAGGCTGAAATTTTTTTCCTGTATAAATTGAATGTGGAAGAAACCATATTTCTAAATCATACCAAAAAGTCATCTTTTGCAAGCAGATCTTCAGTTAACAAACACAAAATCATGTCTTCGTCACTCTACAGCTAACCAGTTTCTTGTTACACATGTCTCATGTATCCACCATTAATATCTATAAAGCAGTTTTTGTCTTGGTGTCAGAAATCAGTATTGGACGCTTACTCTCTCTCTCTCTCTTTTCTCTTTTTAGCTGCTTCTCTCTAAGAGAAAACGCAAATTCTTGATTCTTGGTTCTTGGTTCTTGACTCTTGATTTCTGATTCTTGAAGCTAGCTCGGTGATGTCTTCTTCCAACAATGATTACAATAATGGTAAGAATGGAGTTTACCCTCTCTCTCTTTACCTTTCTTCTCTCCCGGGCCATCAAGGCATCATCCGTAATCCCTACAATCATCAGTCAACAACATCTCCGGGTCAAATGGTATCAGCCGTGCCTGAGTCTCTGATCGATTACATGTCGTTTAACTCAAACAGTGCTGTGAATCAGAAAGGTACCGAGATTCCTCAGATGTCGAGAGAAATCAAGAAGACGGTGAAGAAAGATAGACACAGCAAGATTCACACGGCACAAGGTCTTAGAGACAGGAGGGTAAGGCTTTCTATTGAAGTTGCTCGCCAATTCTTTGACCTTCAGGATATGTTGGGGTTTGATAAAGCCAGTGAAACATTGGACTGGCTTCTCAAGAATTCAAGAAGAGCCATCAATGAGCTTGTCCAAGAAAAAAAGCTCAACAACAAGGATGAAGATTTTGGAAACAATGGGGGTGATGTTGAAGATGATGAAGATGATGATGGCGATAAGAGCTTTGTGTATGGTTCAAGTCCAGATTCCTGCGAAGAAGTGGTATGTGAGGTCAAGAAGACAGAGAAGAAAAACATATCTTCAAAGGGATTACGGGAAAAATCTAGAGGAAAGTCAAAGCAGATAACAAGAGAGATGACCTATGATCATCCAGAAACCGTCGCACAAACTAAAATCATGGACCCATTCAAGAGTTCTATAATCTTCAGTGAAGGGGATGACATGACACACTCTTTCTACAAGGAAGCAATCCAAGAGTTTGATAATCAAGAATGTATCTTAACTAATACGAATGTCAATCTTCGAACAGATATGGATCGAAGTTACAATCAGCATTACGGGACGTTTATGTTGAAAGGTCAGGGTTCTAGCAGCAACCACAATACCATTCTGCCTCAAATTTTGGAGTATGGTTATGACCAAAACCCTTTTATGGATCAACCCTTTTGTGCAGTCACCGACAGGAATTTCCCCAGGGGTAAAAGTTTGGATTCAAGATTCTTCTCTAGCGTAAATTATGATTCTTATGGCATTGCCATGATATGTTTCTTTCTCTTGTTCTAATCCTTATGGCAGGGTTTCCATAAAGCTTGATATTCTCCGGGCAGTAGGCATCAAATTTAAACATGTAAGATAAAATAATCCTTATTCCTTTTCAATGTATATTAAATCGTTGGTTATTTGTGTTCTTCTAGACATGCTTTTTATCTGATTGATCTTCTTTGTCATTGATCAAGATAGCTTTATATGATTTAGTGTTTACCTTAAAACTGTTTAGCTATTTCAAGTGGCATATTGTAACCTAAAGTATTTTGAAGATGAAAATCATAAACTTATTTAAAATATTTTGAGAACCCAGATCCATTCCAAGATTCATTATTCGGTTAGGTACTACGCATACGACTAAGCAATCTACAGTTAAAGGTTTCACATAAAGCTCAATATTAAGTCTGTTTCTTCAAACCCTAATTTCCATTAATCATGACCCACATAATTACACGCGCATGATGATGGAATAGTCTGGTCTTTCAAATCAAATAGTTACAAAGTGAACTAAGAGCATGATTAACATGGAGTTTTTAGGGTGAAGTTCTTAGCGTAATTTAAGAACCGGTTCTTAACTTTACAAATAAAAAGTTAAGAACCGGTTCTTAAATTACGCTAAGAACTCCATCCTAAAAAACCCTGAATTAATCATGGTGTAAGAACATATTAAGTGAACAATTAAAGCAAACCCAACTTATTAGGTTGGGAGCGGCCCTACCTACCTAACAGGCAAGGCAGGCAAGGGAGAAACAAACCTTATGTTGAGGATCACTTATACAAGTATATATCCACACAGACACAAGTACATAACGTTTGATTTAGTTATATGGAAATTTGAAATGAAACTGAGAACTAGTGTGTTCGAACCGTGGAAGCGTGCCTTTGGTTATGATATGGCCATCCAAATATGTGGAACATAGATCTTAGTTTTGACACTATATATTCTCTTGCTCTGATAAGAATCGTTTGCAATGATATACTATATGCTTTTTCCTATATTGAAAGTAAATATTAATGGCGTCTAGAGTTTGGAAAAGAGGATAGGTTTTACTTTGGTGTTGGGCACACTGAAGACGATTATTTGTATATTCAACATAATCGAATATTTCATTTACTATTAGCTTCAACTAGACTTATGAACTTAAATTTGATTTAGGAAACAATTAATTGATAAATATTAGCTTCAAATGCTGAAAAAGAACAGACTGTAGTACGTTCTTCTCTTTGATATGCATTGTATCCATCATCAAGTCCTTGTATTATCTTTTATTTGCATAAATTTAGTTGTATATATATTTTCACTATATACATATGATAGGAGAAAATTGAACATACGTAATTGATTTTTTTTTATTCCGCTTAATTTCACTTCTTCAATTCTTCAAAATCATTTCATTTTCTTGCTTTTTTCCACACATCTTCTTCAACGCAAGTAAAAAGTGTACTGGCAATTTATCTAGACTTGGCTAGCTGGATTAGTTAAGTTATCTATGAATAATCTATAATATTATAATTGGCAAATGCCTGGAAACTTATTATCTCAGAAGATTTTGTTGAAAAGTGAAAGTAACTTTCCTATATAAAATTAAATTTGTCAGACCATCGAAAAATTTACACTTAAACATACTTTTAGTTAGACCTATATCACATTGGCATACTTTCACCATGTTGAGTACTTTTTAATGTTCTTTTGTCTAAATTGCCCCTAAACCAAAACAAACTTAATTATTCATTAAAAAATATTAAAAAATACTAAAGGTACTGTGAGTTTAGTTACTCATTAAAAAATATAAAAAAATACTAGAAGTGTTGTGAGGAGAAAAATATAAAAATATCCCGTTCTCTGACATCTAATATTTCTTTCATTAACAACAATAACACATATCTTCGTTTTTTAACAACAAGGAGCAACGCACTCATACACAACCACAACAACTTGACCACATCCGAGAACCAACTCTAGAAGCTGACCCAAGTTTTCTAATTTACAGTCAATAGCGGTTCTCAGAACTCCCCTACTTGTAATCCCACCAACGCCAATCATACCATCAATGAGAGCACAACCGCCATCATCAACAAAGTCATACTAACAGTCAATGAAACTCACGGCGGCCCTCCGCAAACCCGTGTTGAAGCTTCACCCAACCACGATTCTTCCGCCCACGTTTTCCCCACCCACTCCAATCTTAACCCCACATCATCCGCCAGAATCTCCCCCTTTCATGTCTCTCTTGACCACAACTCACCACCAAAAAACCCCACCGCCCACACCTATAGTAACCACATATCACATGACCATAACACCAACAACCATAGCTCTCCAGCAAGAAGAGAATCCCCTCCCAGAAACCAAACAACGCCAGAAACCACCCCAACCCGCTTATCTTCATCTCCAAACCAGAACAAGCTTAATTACCATAAGTCCTTTGGAGATATGATTGATGTGCTTTTCGGAGAAAGAAAAAGTAAAGACGAGCAATTAATACACACCCGCTTTTGGTATCATCGTACTTGCTTTAGTATAAGCCGTCCAATTTGTTTTAAAATACTTTAATATAACGATTCTCGCACTGTCCCACTGTTCAATAAACCTATCAATTAATGGCAACTGAAAAAGCAAACAAGTGTTTACTTTCCTTTACTTGCCATGACCAGAAATTGCTTCTCGTTACCGAGAAGGGCATTAATGTAAAACCATAACATAAAGAAAGGTCCAAAAGTACACCTCTATTGAAAAGTACATAAACATGCTAAAGACCCAAGATAAAGTAACCCAATATGTAACTAACTCCAGACCATCCCATGAAATAAACACCCACAAATAGCTGATTTTAATATTCACACAATATCTTTTCTGCGTGTCTTTGTGGTACTATTTTAGTTATTTTTTATTAGTCTGACCTTGACTGGACCTCTCCACTGCGTCCAACAGTTAGGGTTAATAAATTTACTGATTTGACAAAAAAAATTTCACGGATTTACAATTTAGTTATCGAATAAAAACTGAAGTTGAAGATTTATGTCAAACTCAACTTCATTTTCTAGAAATGGTAATGTCATGTCAAAATATGTGATAAAAATATAAACATTTTAAATTACAAGTCACATTTCTTCTTTATTACATTGTAGAACACATTCTTTTACTTACACACTTTTATCTAACTAAAGATATAAGAGTATCTTTTTACTTATAAACCAAAGAATAAGACTAACATCAAATACTCATTCTTCTTTGCCTTCATCTTCCCAAATTCTCTAATTTTTTTGTAAAATTAAATATGTTTCTTCAAAAAGAATTCTCAAGAAAACTTGTATTTAATTTTTGTCTATTATTCTATATGTTTTTTTGAGATATGTCAAGTTATATCTATGACTATGGTGATGACGATTGCAATAACATGGATTGATTCAAGCTTCAACTATGGTGTCTTTGTTTTGTCACATCGTTGTGCTTGGAAATCGTTGGCGAGCCTCATCCAATCTTGATCTCCAACATGCCATGTTTATCATATGGCGATTGAATCCGGTCCGTCACGTTCACTTTTGACTCAATTTTCTACGTCGTGTCTCATATCCTCATTCCTCATCATGATCATCATTTCGGTGACCTTCGTTCCTCTCCGACACACCCTCCAACTATCACGAAAAGTTTGAGAGCAACAATGCCTAATTTTGGCATTTTTTCATGTTTGGTCCTCAACTATTGTCTCAATTCAATTTTGATCATAATGCTTTTTAAATGTACATATTGTTCTTTAAATCTGTCTTCAAACTTCCAAATTTATATTTTAGCCCATATGGTATGCAAATGAATACACAAATGTAATATAAGCACTTAAAATACAACCTAAAGTGATCTAAACAAACTAAATCAAGATACTTCAAATTATTAAAATCATAAGATATCATAAAGTCTTGAATCTTTTACTTTTCATATGAATCTCAAATCAATTATTCATGTTTATGCTAGATAATTTAAGTTGCTATTAAACGATATTGGCCGTTCTAATATTTAAACTTGCAATGGTAGGTTACAACTTATTTGGTGTACAAATAAACATGTGTACATATGAAAATCTAAATATATGGGTACATGTAGGCGATATTGATTGTACATATATTAAACTTACAAATGTATGTAAAATTTATATATGGTGTACATATAAATCATTGTACAAGTGAATTTGTGTACATCTGAATCATTGTACATATTGAAAGTGACTTTTTGGTTTTAATTTTAAAAGAAATTTCACAATTTTACCTACAATTTTTAACTATAGATTTGCTAAATAAAGTAACATAAAAGTTGTCAAAAAATATCTGATTTTAAATTTACCCATCTCAAAAATTGTTGTTACGGTTTGAACAATTTTAATTAAGATTTTAGATATAAAATATTACAGTGAAAAACGTGATTTTACAGTTTTCCAAAAAAACTTTATTTTGTGGTTTAAGTAGAAAAATTAATTTTAATAGTTTTTCCAGAGAATATAATTTTTACGGTTTTACCGTAAAAACTTGATTTTGCGGTTTTAAGTTTTAACCAGAAAATATGATTTGTGGTCTTAACATAAAAACGTGATTTTATGGTACATTTCTTTAATAAAACACAAATGTACATGTGTGAATATGTACACATAGATGAATGTAAGTTTGTACGTATGAGCACATGTTTACATGTATATATGAGCACATGTTAACATGTACATATATGCATATATATATATATATATAACCAACTAAATCTTGATCATATTTTCTATCTAGTAATATTTAAGTGTAAACTAATCTATTATAACTTTTAATGAAAAAAATTGCAATTTTTTTTCAAATCGATTGCTTCTTCAACAGTAACATCTCAAATTATATAAGAAAAAGAATCTAAACCAAGTCATATTACTTACAAATCAAAATTTTGTATTTATATGATTTGTAGCTACAAACATTTTGAATGTCGTCTAAAGAGTTTAGTGCTGAAATAGGACAAATTTGAATGTCTAAGAAATTTAGTGCCAAGTTAAGAAGAATCAAAAAGTACAGAGACTTAAAATGCAAAATTGTTACAATTGGACAAAATTTGCTAGATCTATTAAACTATTAAACTAGATCAACCGTTTGTTGGTGGTGTATCGAAAAGACAACGACAATGCAATAATAGCAGTAGGGATAAACAGAAAACGAGGAGTAGAGCTTCGAGATGAGACGAGGCATGGCGGTGTGGGGTGACGACCGTGATCATATTGCAGTGGAAAGGAGGTCATTCAAATTTCAGGGTTTAATTTAATGGTGAAGAAGATGAAATCAGTGGGTAGAGATTTTAATGCCGTCGTTTTTGCCGCAATCCAAAACACCATGCTTTCGTTGCGGTTATTTCTTTTGTCGTTGCTTCCATCATAAAGTTAAACCATCATTATTTCAGTTACGAAATAGAGTTATTCTTGGGTTTATCCCCTAGGATGAACCTCTAGGTTCACCATCCAATAAAAATTTGTCATGTTATATTATGTTTTTAAAATTAAAAAGATAAAAACAAATAAAAATAATAGTAATTACCAAAAAAAAAAAAAATCAGTTTTAACGTTTTTAACACCGTCAGTAAAACTCTATATCCTAAATACTAAACTCTAAACCCTAAGCTCTTGGTTAAATCCTAAACTCTTAGGTAAATCATAAACTCTTGGGTAAACCTTAAATATTTAGGTAAATTCTAAACTTTATGGTAAACCCTGTTATTACTATTTAGGATTTAGCCAAGGGCTTAAAGTTTACCCAAGAGTTCAGAGTTTAGTATTTAAGGTTTAGAGTTTAGTGTTTAGGATTTAGAGTTTTAGTGAAAATGTTAACAACGCTCAAAAAATTCTTTTTTTGGTAATTACAAGTATTTTTTATTTGTTTTTATTTTATTTTTAATTTTAAAAGCATAATATGATGTGATAAATTTTCATTGAGTGGTGAATGGGAATGAACCTAGAAGTTCAACTTAGAGGGTGAACCTAAAAATAATTACAAATAATGTGAAGTAGATGGAATAAGTGGTGGGTCCTACTAATTGTATTTAGTTATACTTTTGTTAGGAAAGAAGTAAATACGTTAAAAAGTGTTTTGAGAGTTGAAAGTGTCTTAAAGTGTAATAAAACTTAAAATGTATCTTAGAATGAAAATCATTCATCCTTTATATACTAAAGACAAGTCACATAACTAATCAAATTATCACACATGGCATAATTATACAAATTAAAAATTTTAATTCATCAAAAAAAAAAAATTTCCATATTTTCTGCAATATTAAGTGTCTAAATTCCTATTTTTTCTCAAAAAATTTCATCTCACGTTTAAATTAACCATGATCTTAAACTATATTTTTCCTATATATATATATATATATATTTTCAATAAACTAAATTATTTCTCAAACTCAACCATTGCTCTTCTGTTTCTCTATCTTCTCACAATTTCAATCATCGTTTCTTATTTCCATATCAAATATTGTATAAAATAGCGCTTGAGTACCTGTTTCAGAGCTTTATAAAAGTCTGGATAACAAAAATTTATCATCAACAAAAATAACAAAGTACTGCAATATGTGTTTTGCGTATGTTTGATATATCAATATGCCATAATAAAAAAATCATTTTCAACTCTATTGCATCCCTTTTGACTGCCAGGAATAATAGGCACACGAGACAATCAAATTTGTTAATAATTTTGTATATTCAGTAAGGTAAAATTTTGATGTTTTTATTCTCGAAATATATATAACTTCAAAGAATGGTTGAAAAACTAAAATTTGGAAGGAAAAAAATATCATGCTTCTTATTTTGTATCTTCGTGTGTTATGTACTTTCATGGGATGATGTTTCTATGTTACATGCTGATTTTTTACTGTTCTCATTGGATATATATATATATATATATATTTTTTTTTTTTGTAGATATAGATGTTGAATGAATTATTAGATATAAAGCCTAAGAAGCATAAATTGCAAATTAAGAATTAGGAAAAATATTGAAAGAACAAGACATGAAAGTAAAGAAGAATTTTTTTATGTATATGCATCTCCTTCTAATAAATTTAAATTAACTATAGATGTCAATTTAGTTCTATAAAACGTTAAGTTTATTTTTATTTGTAAGTAAAAATATTTCTATGTATAGCATTGGGTTAAAAATAGTAGAAATATGAAATGCTTACAAAAAAGAAAAGAAATTGTTTTTTTGGGCTTATTGGTGGAATAATCAGAAGAAAAGGAAATTGGATTTTAGAGAGAAGGAAGAAAGAGATAGGAAGAGAAAAGAGGAGAGAGGTGAAATTTTAGTTAGATACTCCCTCCGTTTCATATTAATTGTCGTTCTAGGTTTATGCACACAGATTAAGGAAACATTTAATTTTACATATTTTCAAAATAAAAACACTATTACCAATACACCTAACCATATATCAACCAATAGAAAAATAGAATAAAGAATATTACCAATAAATTTTGTATTGAAAACCGAAAACGACACTTATTTTGAAACAAAAATTATACTCCAGAACGACGTCTAATTTGAAACGGAGGGAGTAGTAAATTATGTTTTTTTTAATGTTATTGAGCCCAGTTTCCCTTGCTTTCTTTATGAAACATGAAAATTGACAAAAAGAAAAATTGACCCAGAATGATCTCTCTCTTTTGGGCCAAAGTACAAAATTAGTGGGCCCAGAGACCGGCTCCCTTATTCATGAGAGAAAGAGCCCATTATAAAACTGTGTCTTGCTTGCTTCTTTGCTTGCCCGCAGAGGAAGCTAGACGAAGAAAGAGGAACATAGAAGGAGAAAGATCGACGGAAGAAGAATAATGGAGTCACCGAAGAAGATAGCTCATGAGATCGGTGGTGTCAAGAGAGACGCTCTTCGATTCGGTCTCAACGGCGTTAAGAGCGACATCGTCGGATCTCACCCACTCGAATCCTCTTACGAATCTGTAATCTTTCCCCAAACTCTAGTTTTGATTGATTATCCATGGTGATATTGATTCTGCTTTGATTTACCGATCAAATCTGTTTGTCTCTCGGGAAAGGAACTTAAAGTATGCTCGATTAGCTTACTTCTTCTCATGTTTGCTGTTTGGGTTTGATTCGAGGCACCAATTAGGGTTTCAATCTTCTCAGTTACTTTTCTTTCGGTTTCAGGGAAAGAGATCGCACGAGGCGATGAAGAGGACGATCATTGGGCATACCTACGGGTCTGCACTTCCTTTGAAGATGGATATGGACAGGCAGATTCTCTCACGGTATGCTAGATAAGCATCTCAGATTGCTAAGAGTTTGTACATGAAGATTGTGTTACGTGTGTGGATCTATGCATTGGGAAGCTAGTTTTAAGTTAGATGCAAACATCCACATTTATTCATGTTTCTATTGGCATTATGTGCATTACTGGTATCTATGTGTTTACTGGTCTAAGTGTCTTGCCCTGGACTCGGTTCACACTTGAAACTATCTATCTGTGCATTGGGGAGCATAGGGTCTTGTCTCTTTGCTGCATGATCTACTGGTGTGAAAAAACATCTTTGGAATTTGGTTCTTACTCTTCTCATTCTATTCTCTTATTTTTCTCTCTGGTATATATAGGTTTCAAAGGCCTCCTGGACCAATTCCATCGTCAATGCTCGGGTTAGAAGTCTACACAGGAGCCATTGATAGCTTTGGTTTTGAGGATTACTTAAATGGTAATTGTCCTTTACTCCTATTGCATTGCATGTTTCTCAATCCTACATTCACTTCTCTAGATCAGTGGACACCTATTTGAAGGTATCTCAGTATGCACTAGCAGAACACTATTAGATGAAAATCCATACTTTGATGCTCGCAAGAAGCAAAAGACTTTATCCTTTTTGCAATTCAAAGCATTTAATTTACTTTTTCATAAAGTTTATGCTGCTATTGCCCAGATCAAGTAATTAAAAACTGGATATCAGATTGTTTGAAACTTGTATTTGTATCCATTGCAGATCCTCGTGACTCGGAGACATTCAAGCCGGTAGACTTCCACCACGGGATGGAAGTTCGTCTTGGCATCTCAAAGGGCCCGGTTGCCCCAAGTTTCATGTAAGGCCCCCTCATGGGTGGGTTTTGTTGGATGTTACGTCATTTTAGCTTTTGAACGATAACGAATCAAGTGTGTGAACTTATTTCGAGTTAGACTTCTACTCTAAAAGTTGGGTTAACGACCTATTTCCACATCAAAACTTTCATATAGTAACAAATGTACACAATTTTTCAACCTCGTCATAATTACACACAATTTTAAGTATCTAAACCTATTACCCCCTAATTAGAGAGATCGAAACATGAAACCACACTACCGAAAGTTTGACTTGGATTTAATGGTTTAGAACCTAAACCGAGATCATAACTAAATTTAAAACCTGATCCAAACCTTATATCCAACTACAAACCCAACCCAAACTCTTACTAAGGCTATAAAAACAATGAGAGAGATACAATGTTTTCGATTTAGGTATTTAAGAATTTCAATTTTGGGTTATATAAGTCGGGTCTTGATCGGGTTATAAGATCCACTTGTTAATTTGGGTTATTAGATTGAGTTAATCCATTTTAGATTTTCTAATTGGATCGTTTTAGGTATAATTAGGTTAGTCACTGGTTAATTTTGAAAACAAAAAAATACTAAACCAATTTTAAACCGCTATTTGTTGATTTTGGTTGGTCCTTTAAACTTTAGGGGAATGTGGGTCTTAATCTTTATAACTGGAGAATAATAGGTTTAGATACTTAAATTGTGTGCAATTGTGACGAAGTCGAAAATTCGTGTACATTTATTACTATATGAAAGTTCTAGTGTGGAAATAAATGGTTAACCCCTAAAAGTTTGAAATCAGATGAAACTGGGTAATGAATATTGTTTAGTCCGAAAATGGTGATTGGATATAGACATTAATATTTTTATGGTTGGTTTAGGAACTCTTCATAATGAGATCCAAAAGAAAAAAATAACATAAATTTTTTTTTTCATAGAGTGTAGATTTCATTACAAAGATGATATTCTCTCTAGAAATGTAAAGTGATTTTAGAATGTGTAAAATACATCCTTTGCTATGGAGGGGGGTATCTCCTTATTTATACAAGAAAGAGTCTAGGGTTTCTAGTGACCTTTTTTATGTGTCTAATTCATTGTTTAATGGATCCTTGTTGATGAGTCAAAACTCACATTCAACAATAAGTTCTTCTTCAATTCGTTGAGAGAAATGAAATGAAATTGAATTATGTGAATTTTATGAAAAGTGTTTATGAGACAATGAATTTGGTGCATTTGAGCTTATGAAGATTTAGGTAAGTTTGAACTCGTGTCCGGTAAAAAGTGAGTTTACTTTGGATTCGTGTCCAATAAAATTAATGTGTTAAGAAATTTTAGATTAAATTTCTTGTAAAACTAATAACTCTATAAATAAATATTAATATATACATACGCACATATGTATTTTAAGAATCACAATGGATAGATACCCTCATTGGAGATGCTTTTATACATTACTAGATCTTTTATTCGCGCTACGCGCGGATTATGTATTATAAATTTATAATTTCAATTATATAACTATGTGAATTCTTTTAATTTCTTTAATTTATGTATATAATTTTATTTATTATTTTCATATTTTTTTGAAAAATTCTCTTAGATAACCCTTTTTAGTTTGTTTTTCACCAAAATAGTTCTTAATGAAGAAAATGACCAAAATGAGTTTTTTAGAAACTAAAAATTTTATTCATATGTATTTATACCCTTAGGGTTAATTAATTTAGACTTTAGGGTTTAGAGTTAAGGGATGAGTTTGGGGATAGGGTTTCAAGTTTCAAAAAAAAAATTGAAAATTTCAAAAAAAAAAAATACTATTTTGGTCATTTTATTTTTAGGGCTATTTTTGTGACAAAAACTTTAAAAGGGCTATTTAAGAGAATTACCCTATTTTTTATAAAAAAAATATTTATCTCATATTATATATATATATATATTCTTCTAATATATTTTATATTTGTATCACACAATTAAAAATTAACAATAGTTTTCTTTCCTATGGATAAAAAATTGCATTATCTACTAATTTAAAATTATGACAATTATTTGACCTAAATACTTTAAAATGTGAAGGCTTTTTTATATACTTTTATGCATTTTTATTTATTATAGTAAAATCAAATGAAACCTTTGGCACTAAATATTAATATAGGTTTTATAAAATGATCTTGCAACTTAGTACATATTGGTTATTATTAGTACGTATCTTTATTAATGTTTTTTTTTTAATATCCTTAATGTTTGGTGTCATATTAAAATTATATTATTTTAGGTTAATCAAGCATATTTAGTTGAATAATTCTCTCAAATAGCTTATTTTCAAGTTTTTCTCACTAAAAGAGCTTGTAAGAAATAAAATGACCAAAAGAAATTATTTTAAAGAGGAAAAAATCTTTGTACTTATTTTATAGATGTATAAATAAAAAATTTTTTTTTATAGTTTTGAATTATATGTATTCAAATTCGAACTTCTTTATACATATCTTTTAAAAAAATTATAGTTTTGAATGAGTTTTGAAACTATTTTTAAAAAAATTAAAATTATTTTTAAAATTTTTAAATTTTTTTTTTTTTTTAAAATTAATTCTACTTCGAAAACTCTACCCCTTAACTTTAAATTTTTGGTATAGATTAGTTAACTGTAGAAGTATATGTGTATATTTACCCTCTAATGAAACCTCAATTTGATCATTTTCCTTTTTAAGAACTTTTTGTGAAAAAACTATTCTATGGAAGTTCTTTATTTAATTTCAAGAACTATTTATACTTTTTGTTCATTGATAACCGAAAAGAGCTGCTATGAGCATGTTTTTTGCTGAATAAACTTTGTAATTATTCTGTTCTCCTTTTAAATGTAAGTTAGGGCTACCTAAAATCAAATTCTATGTAACCTTAAAATACACCTGATTTGAATCTAAAATAAACATATGTCTTTCGAGTTAAATCTTCGAAGTTATAGACTTCCAGCTTAGCTCGGTACGTGCGAAAATCACTCTTAGAATATCCTATATTTTATTAATTTAAGTTATTATATATTTTTATGTGAGCGCATACAGACTTTATAAATTTTTAGAACATCTTCAACAATAACACTAAAATTTAGTGTTGAAATTATATCAAATTTAATATTTTGATGTTATAAGTTTTTTGTGATCTTCAACAATGACATTAAATTTAACACCAAAATAATATTATATATTATTTGATGTTTTCAGTTTTAAATTTTTTTATATTTTTATTATTTGTATTTTGTAATTGATAAATAATTATTTATCACATTTATATTATTATTTGTATTTTATTATTTGTAAGTAATAAATGATAATAGTCATTTAGTGATTTATTTTGAAAATAAAAAAACATTTTTTAAATTATGTGAAAATAAATTAAAATACAAACAATACAATATATTAATGTTTAGTTACAAATTTGATAGCAATTGAACTATATTATTAAATGAGCAGTGTTAAAATATATATTTTAAAGATTTGATGTGATGAACAGTGTTACACTAATTTGGTGTAACATTATTCATATTATACCAAATTTGGTGGAATGATATCAATTTTGGTATTTCATTGAAGGTGAAATTATACCAAATTTGATATTTTGGTGTTTTGTTAGAAATAACCTTATAAAACAAACAAAAATACTAATATATAACACTTGCTAATTTAATGATGTCCAATTTCTTAATAATAAAACATGTATACATAAGATTAGAATTGTATGAGCAACTGGACTTCTAATACCAAAGCAAAATAATCGAACTGAAATATTCTTTTACACAGGTGGATATATATATATATATATATATATATATATATATATATATATATATGTATAATATTTTTAACTTCGGTTAATTGTGTCATAAGAGCATTGCATAGAGGATTTTACATCAAACAAATCTACTTTTTAAATGAAAATTAACATCTAACTAAACCTTCGTATGAAAATCCAAGTAATATGGTACTTTTTGCATTATGTTGAAAATTTCATACAACTCTTTTCTCCGTTACTCTGTATAGTTCATGTTTTCTAATTTTCTAAACTCAGACATAAAAGGCATCCGTTTTTGGTGTGGAATATTTATGTTGTTTAGTATTAATTTTGATGGGACTAAAATATTTATAGATGGTTTGATCAGCTAATAAAAGTCTACTAAATATTTTGTTTTTGTTACTTTTCAGTATAAATGCATTTTTTTTACTAAATCTAATTAGTATATGAATGTTTCAGAAAATAGTATATGATTAAATGTGTGGGGTATTTCCAGGATTAAATAACATAGAAAAGGGTCAAATGATCAAGATATACCACAACCTAATCAAGTAAATGCATTTTTACACTAACCATTTTTTTGTGCAACACAGTAACCAAATTAATGACTTTTAAATTTAATTTAAATTTTGAAATGCCTTGTTTTATAATGTGTCATAACAGATTGATAAAGCGTACACTGGAACTCTATTTATCCCATTTGAAAGTAACTATCAACTCGTTGTGTTATGATCTGTACCGAAAATCACAAGTCCAATATTTAATTTTTTTTTTTTTGAACTTTTACAATATTTAAATTTTGAAATGCCTTGTTTTATAATGTGTCATAACAGATATTTATGATTTGTTAAGATTTCATTTATTTTAATATGTCCATGTGTGCTTACAGATAACTTCTAAATATTGTATCTGTGGTATAAACTAACGTATTTAATTTGCAAAATCATTCTCTTACTAAACAATTAATCTGATTTAAATTTGTTATATGTACGACTTCTAATTTCATTCATAAATACATGAAGACTCCACAAAAACACAAATAATATTTTGAATAGTAAAATAAACAAAGAGCTACTTTCTGCATCACCAGTTGGCGTACCATTTAAATATGTTGATCATTCCACATTAGAAATCGTGTATTCTTTTACCCAACCTCACATGCAGTAAAAACTAAAATGAATAGGTCTTCGTTAACTTGTTCACATTCAAAGATTTATTTCTTAGGATTATTCAGAACACTAAAACAAATTAAATATTCTTCAGGTCACCAGAGAGACATATAATTTACATAGGATATATGATGTTTCAGATCAGGAAATAAAGAACTTGGTCGTGGCTTTTGATTCCTCATAGATTAATCTGTCTCTCATTCCTTCGAAGTCACAACCTGCAAGTCAACAGAGATATCATAAAAGGTTGCAAATTTACCGACAAATCTGATGAACACGGAGAGCACATCGATTCTAGTTCGAGGATGATAGGAAACTGAGTAAGAAACTCTGAGATCTTTCGGCATGATATATGTATATATATATATATAGAGTATTGTTGTACATTTGTGTTGATAATCACTGCCTATCGACAAAGACAGAAGGTTCCTCTTGTAGAGGTCTCTCTCCATAGCTTTTCGCTTCGGGTTTTGTTTATTTGGTGAAAGCTTGAACCTGTTTTTCAGTTCTTTTGGAATCAAAATAAACAGTTGAAAAGAACACTATTAGTAAAAAATGAAATCAAATTTACCTCTTAGAAGGTGCTAGTACTGTAATCAGTGTTAATACTTCATTGTCAAACCTGCTAAAATGAAAGAGAAAACCACTTTCAACACTGAGAATCAAATCGCAAACAAAAAACGTTAAAGCTCAGTGAAAAATTCTAAAAATGCAGGATAAGAGGTGAGAGCTGTCTCCATTTTGCCAAATATTTTGTCAAATTGAACTCAGAAGCAATCGAAAGAAAATCATGCAACTCAGCATTGCTATTTGAGGAGAACTGAACATGACCACTCAACTTCATAGAGAAAGCTGGATCCACTATATTCTTCACCAGACCCAGGAGAGGCTTCCCTAATTTTTAATTCAAGTAATTAAAGAACCGATGAAGAAGCATATGGTTTAGCTGAGAACTTGATTTCATAAGCCTCTAGCTCCATCAATTCAAATAGCATTGACATATCATTCCTCTTTGTTTCAATTCCTTTGACCTAGACAGAAGAAACACCATCGATTTCTCTTGTATCAAATATTTCTCAATACACCAAAATCTGAAAACCAGAGATCCTAGCCCTTGTCTGAAACTGTAGAAAGAAAAACTAATATCAGAATTTAGCAGAACTGAGATCGCCGTCAGATATGTATATACACTTTACTG
Organism: Sinapis alba; assembly: GCA_012274485.2. Lineage (NCBI taxonomy): Eukaryota > Viridiplantae > Streptophyta > Magnoliopsida > Brassicales > Brassicaceae > Sinapis > Sinapis alba. Next base: position 510,487 of record MU105610.1, on the reverse strand, counting down.
AACTTTTGAGATGGTAGATATTCGACACATTATCTGAAGCATGTTGTTTGATATTATGAATCCAGTTCTTAAGCCTTGCAATAAGATAAAGAAAATAGGTTCAAAACAAAGCAGAAATGTAAGACCAAAGATGTCATGTTTAGACAGCAGAAAAATTATTGTCGATGGATGATTCGTCTGTGATATTATACAACAGCAAAAATTCTCATCGCCCTCCGTAATAAGCTGCAAAACTGTAATGATTATCCATTTAGGCAACTGAACATACATGTACTGAACAAAAACAACATCAGCCATAAGGCTAAGTAGACTGCACAAAGTAAAATAGTATGTTGACGACATTAGTAGAGCAACTCTATCATACGAAAAGGTCGCACTCACCAGTGGTGATGATTCAACAACGTTCTTGACCAGCCGTGTCCCAGATCTGGAACATGGCGCGTTTGCCATCAAGCTCAAAATCTATTTTTTAATCTTAAAATCAATTCTGCAAAGAAGCAAAAGATAGATATACATCATAGTCTATCTATTATAACCTGAGAAAATGTAGCAAAAGAACCAAGAAATTGGAGACTTACCGCTGGATTTTTCGGATCTCATCACTATTGTCTGATGTGGTTGTATTGAGCTTGTGAATATGAGTGGAGCTATGATAAGTAGAAGGGATTTATATAATGAGAAAAATAGAGGGAGTTGGAACGATAATATGTATTGCAAAGGCGAATTAACTACAGGGAAGGGAAGAGTTACATCAACGTCTGATTTTCAGGTACCGAAGAGGCGACATGATGAAGGGGAAGGAGGAGATGCGTTTGATATTTTAGAGTGGCCCAATTATAATATTATTAGCCTATAGTTTGTTGCAGAAATCGTTGGCCCATTTTTGTACATGTGACATGGCAAATGGTTGTATTGTGATTGATTGATTTTTTAATCTGAGGTGGAGCTCTATTCTTTGAGTATTAAAGCCTTTTATATATTGGGATATATATAAAAAATACAAATAAATAAATAAATAAAGAGTAATTTTTTATAGTTTTAAATTATATGTTTTCAAATTCGAACTTTTTATATAAAAGATAATTTTGAATTCTTTTTTTCAATTTTTATTTATTTATCTTTAAATTTTATTTTTTAAATTCAAAAAATTGTTTTTGAAACTATTTTAAAAAATATTTTCAAAAATTAATATTTTTTTTTTTCAAAAAAATTTTAAACTCCAATACTAAAACTTTACTCCTTAACTCTAAACCTTAAGTCTAAATTAATTAACTCTAGGGATATAAATGTATATTTACCTATTTAATGAAACATTTAAGTTATTTTACTCGTTTGAGGTTATATTTGTAAAAAAACTATTTTTGGTAGGGTATTTCTCTTGTTATTATTTTTAATGAAATATTTGATCATTCTATTCATACAAAGCTATATTTATGACAAAAACTTTTTAAGGTCTATTTTAAAGTATTTCTCTTGTTATTATTTTTTTAAGAAATCTCATTTGGTCACTTTAATCTTTGAAGACTATTTAATGAAAAAGTCTAAAAGAAACTATTTTAGAGATTTGTCCATTTAATAAGAATAAATTATTTAAATTAATTCTAAATAATTTAATTTAATATTTTATTATTTGATAACTTTTTGGATTGTATTTTAAAAAAATTCAATGAATTAGATTTTATTAGTATTTTGTTATATTATTTATTAAGGTATTCAATAAATTCCGTTGACAGAAACAAAGTCAATGATCTCTTAGATCCCTTTTGAGCTACTACACGTAAATTATTAAGGGTCAAAGTCTAAAAAAGAAAAAAGAGGAAAAGTTCGAATTACTGGGTAGAAGATGTTGCGATCTCTCACCTAGAAGAGAATGGACATAACAAATGCGTGGACCGTATTAAAATCCAAAGATATTCAAATTTACAATAGATGCTAGCGTGAAACTTGTAAACTAAAATTAAGACAAAACCAATCCCAATAAATAAAAAGATTGAGGAAGTGTTTTAAGAGTCTATATCTCAACTCAAAAATCAACCAATCAAACTATTTTAAAGTTTTATGTCATTTTACAAAAAAAAAAATTATGGTAGCAACAAAAAATAAATGTTTATGACTCATCGTCTATTTTCACGTAACTTTTATTTTTTTAAGTAAAGCTATATATTCTATAAACTGTGATGTTTACCTTTTAGATTCCATCTGTCAATTTAATTGTTTGAGTTTATGTCATGAACACATCAATTCTTCAGCTGCCATAAATCAGAAACTGGTTTTCAAAGATTGAGGAAGTATTCTGAAAGTGTCCACATCAACTCAAAAATTCAACCAATCAAACTATTTTAAATTTCCATGTTATTTTACAAAAAAAAATAAATCATGGTAGCAACAAAAAATAAATATTTCTGACTCATCGTCTACTTTCACGTAATTTTTTTAAAAATAAAGTTATATGTTCCATAAATTGTGATGTGTGCCTTTTAGATTCCATCTGTCAATTTAGTTTATGCCATGAACATACCAATTTTTCAGCTGCCATAAATCAGAAACTGGTTTCCAAGGATTGAGGAAGTGTTTTGAGAGTGTCTACTTTAACTCAAAAAATCAACCAATCAAACTATTTTAAAGTTCCATGTCATTTTACCAAAGAAAAAAATCATGGTAGCAACAAAAAATAAATGTTTTTGACTCATCGTCTATTTTCACGTAACTTTTCTTTTTTTAATAAAGCTATATGTTTCATAAATTATGATGTATACTTTTTAGATTTCATCTATCAATTTAATTGTTTTCAGTTTATGTCATGAACACACCAATTCTTCAGCTGCTGTAAATAAAAAACTGGTTTCCATTATAAATTCTAGAATGATTTTACACAAGAATGAACGTTTCCTTCCACTTACAAAGTTAGGCTTCTAGCTCATTCCTGCAGTGGTTTCCGTTAGAACCTCTGGCATTTCTCCAACAATTCAATATGCATCTCCTTCAGACTTCAAAAAATGGTGTCAGAAGATTTCTCTGGCTCAAGAAAGATGACAAAATCATGGGAACCGTACTCCTACTTTTTGATGAAAATGTAGTTCATCCTAACACCTCTAATAAAACTCCACACTCTCTGCATTTTGGCCCCTAATAAAATTTCCAGTTTATATATGCTTCTAATATTTTCAATGATCTACAAAAACCAGTTTGGAAAAATAGAGAACAACGAAGGAAGTCTCTCAGTGTTGGCTCTTAGAATTTTGTCTCTAGGTTGCATCCATTTTACCTTTACATTTTTTTGCTTCATATCTCTTGATTCTTATTATTATTGGAATCTTCAATGTTTTTTGTTTGTAGAGACGGAGCTACAATTTAGGATCAGAGTTGTCAAATAAGGTGATCTAGCGAAGATGATGGTAGAAGATCTTTGTGTGCAAGCAAGCTCTTGCCCTTACCCGAGCTTCTGCAATCTATTTCTTCAAGAAATGCCGATTGCATCGCACATCAACATGTATGCTATCATGATTATTTAAGCTGAAGTCGGCCGGAAATGTAATAACCTAACTGGTTTTTTTTTTGCTATTTTCCTCAGTCAAATGATGCACAGCTTAGCACCATGGTTGCTGCGCAAGTACTACTTTAGATGGTATCACTTTATGTTTTTTTTTAAATTATATTTGGATTCTTTTTTGTTGTATAGGATGTAGAAGGTATGATGTCAATTAATGTTGAAATTGGTGCTCCTTTGGAGTCTTTGAGTGATGATAAGGAAATTATTAACACTTACAGATAGCATGAATTGTCTTCGTGTGATTGAAAACATCTTTGATTGCCTCACATTTTTTGAGAAAGTAAATTTCAGGTGTAAGATATAACATTCTTTTCGTTCTTTTATAGAAGCCAACATCACTTGATGCTAAAGAGAGATTTGCCTTAGCAGCTACTTGATAAGCTGAGATTGGGAGGCTAAGGTTTGTATATATACTCTACTCTCTTATTTGCTTTTCTCTATGTGCTTACATGCAACGGCCTGAAAGCTTTAGTTCCATAGTTATTCTTTGATGTCAAAATTATGGTTTATGACAACTAATCTCACCAACTTTTAGAAAGCATATGCTTTAAGGCTACAAAGAGATGGTCAAATCAGATTACCAATGAGAAGTCGTATCAAAGCAATGCAATATACGCTGCTGCTGTACATTCAAGCTTCCCATGTGTCTGATTGGAGTGATGACAAAAGAAACAGAGAAGCAAATCAGAGTGTCAAAAATAGTCGAAGGAGATACATTGATGGTGAACATTGGTTCGCTGTTGAAGGGAACCAAGGTTACGATAGTGAGTAAAGATATGTTGAGAATGCAACTGATCAGTCTATAATGGATCAATAAGCGTATTCTTTCATTGTTTTGACGAATTTAGGTTTTGTTTTGGTCAAAGTTTGAGACTTATTCCTTACATAGTATCTGACCATAAAATGTTTATATTTGACTGGATGGTGACTTTAGTTTTTAGGGCTAACTCTTCTTACTTCTCTGGAAGATGTTTACATATCTTATGGTATTTTTTTTTCTTTCTCTTTGAACTAACTTTACACTACCTTAAATTGTCTATATATTTTACTCACTGAGGAGACTGGGGTAAAGGATTGTGGGGATGATTTCGGAAGAGATGAGAGATTGGATTTAGATGACAATGAACCAGAGTATGATGCTGATGAATATGGTGGAGAGGAGTTTGAAGAGAGATAACTGAAACAAGAAGATCACGAGTTGGTAAATAAGTAGGACAAAGAACTGGAGGAGTAAACTGAGGCAGAGAAAAATGCAGGTGAGTTTGCTGACGATATTGGAGAGGGTCTGAGAAAATTGAGTGTATGCTTATGAAGAAGTCAAGTTTGGAGAAGCTGTTGATGTGTAAGAAGAGCATCATGATGTTCTCCATAATAGACGTAAGCGTGAAGAATTAGAAATATTTGTTGGAATCTTAGACAAAGGTACTAGATATGAGGATTTTGTCCCTGAGAGAAGTGAATAAATTTAGAATTATGAAGAATCCACATACCAAAAAGAGAAAGAGTTATACTTTTTTGTGTTTCATATTTGTGGATTAGGCAAAACGAGCTGTTAAAGAGCTTAGAACCCAATGGTAATTGTTTACACTTTAGCATTTGATGGAGCGTTTTTGTAGCTTTACACTGAACATCATTTTTTTGGTCATTTTAATATAAGGATTAACCATATTTAGACAACACATGTTCATCCATGTAAATTCTTTCTGGTTCTCGTTCATCCATGTACTTCCTATGTTTCCTTTCATTTTTAAAAATTAATCAAATTTGTATCTCTAACTCAAGCATGCAATATTATAAAATTATGTAAATGGAATAATCTTTACCAATCAAAATCAGGAAAAAAAAAAATCTTAGCCAAAAATTGTGAGACACATGTGATTAGGATATGTTGCATAACATGGTTAATGTAAATTAAATAAATCTCAAAGTATGTTAAATAAATAAATAAATACTTATACTAAACCAACACCATAAATGAAGAAAATTAAATATTGAGTTTGAATGTATAATTTATTCTAAGTTTGTGAATACCTATATTTTTTTTTAAGTTTTTGTCCACTTAAAATTTGTTTATTTTGTAAAAATATTTTGTCAACGCAGTCATGAATTTGATAGCGTTGTTTATTTAATCACCAAATTTTAATTCTATAATTTCTAATGATATATTTACATTTAATTAAATCCATTAAATTCAACAAACTAAAATAGTTATAAAATTTTCAAATTTTAAATAAATATCAAACAAAATACATTATTTTGTTACACATCAAACGAACAATAGATTTTAATTTGTAAACAATATTGGCTTAATATTGATATGCATCTATATGTAGTATAATCTATATAATCAAATATAAATGATATATTAATATAAAATAATATAAAAAATTTAGAGTTTTTTCATGTATTCGCCTCTTTTTTTCTTTTTATGCTTCTCCAAATAAAAATATTAACCACCTCACATAGATATGTATAATTTATTTCTCACTTTATCATATGTCCATTAATAATTTTTCCTGAAATTTTGTGTAGATACTGAATTAACATACATGAAAGCTGTGAGGCCAAAAAGATATCACCAAAAAATTTAACAAAGAGAAAATAAAACCTTTTGTTGCTTCCTAAATTCAGTTGTAGGTTTTTAAGGAAAAAATAATCAAATAAATATATTTATACTAAACTAAAAAAAATAAATATAACTACATAATCCGCACGTAGCGCGGACAAAAACTAGTTATAAGTAAATATGATTGATTATCATTGTTAAACGAAGTAAACTCCCTCTCTCTTTTCTACACCTTCTCTTTAGAGCACAAACCTGTGAGCTTTCATTGTTCCCTCGGGTGTCTGGTACCTTTGTCAGTGTCTGTGTTGTGAGGGACCCCCTTTGTTTCTTGTTTTTTCGGCCGATGCTTCATTGTGGGGTTTAAGGGATCTTAGTTTTGGTTTGATGTGGTAGTGCTCTTGCCCCTGATGTCCCCAGTCCGTCGTTGCAGTGGTGTAGCAATGGTGGTTATTGCATGTCCTAATCCGTCCTCTTGACCGTGCGATCTCTCTCTCTCTCTCTCTCTCTCTCTCTCTCTCTCTCTCTCTCTCTCTCTCTCTCTCTCTCTCTCTCTNGGTCCCGAGATTTGAAGCGACAGTGGAGGGGAGTGCGGGGATTCGTTATGGTGGGAAGGTTGTCGGTGAAGTTTGAATTGCAAGATCGATTAGTAAACTCCCGATAAAGGACAGTGGTGGGTCTTGAACAGGGTTTAAACAACGACTGACTACGGTAAACGGGGAGATGACCGGCTCGACGATACCACTTATTTCCCTCTCTTGATGAGACTTTTTGTTTATAGTGCTCTAGTTTTGTTTTGTGGTCTTGGCTCCCTCAGATTGTGGTTTTGGCATGTGCGTTCTAGTTCTGATCCATCAGGTCCTCAATTTCTTCCCTAGCTTTCGGTGTCTCCTTGGTAGAAGTGTTCCTTTCGGTAGTGGATCAGCTTCTAGCGGTTATAAGAGCAACATTAGTGATGAATTCTTTATTATAGGTACCTCACATATATAATACTAATATAATTCAGTTTTATAATTAAATATCAAAAGAAAAGAAAGCCAATAGAAAGGAGACATATTGGACTTGAGTCTCTTTACAATCATAAAAAATATCTTCCTAAATATACGATTCTCATAAAAAACATACGATTCTCATGAATTCTTATTCTCTCTCTACTTTTCTCATTGCCACTAATGGTGGCCAAAGGTTTCATGATACTTTGATAGGACTTTTTATGTGTCAAGTCATCTAGTTTTTTTTAGCGAGAGAATTACATTATAAATCACATTTTCAGTTTATTATTTTACTCTAGGACACTTTTTACTCCACACACACTTTTGCACAGTTTTTGATGCATATTATTCTTCCATCCTAACTACTACAAAGCTACAATCTAACTAACAGTCTAATTAATATTTAACTATTATTAAAAAGAACAATCTAGTTTTCTCATTTATTACTTAATCTAGCTTTCTTACTTATTATTTTTTCGATTTTTTTTTTAGATTCACAAGACTGGAATTTTAAACAATTATTTTAATATACAAAAATTTTGAGTTGATGAGTACATAATTTTAAGCTACACATATTGTTATTATTTTTGAAGATTATTGATAAATCTAGGAGAAAGATACATATGCTTTATTATTTTGTATTTCTTGGTTAAAAATAGTTATTGGTGTACATGAATATTATGCATTTGTAAATCATTTTACAGAGTTGAAATTTATGTGTACACTTGGACACCATTTGACTATGTCCATGTTGAAATTTGCAAATGTGCTAGTAAATTTAAAAATATAATGGCAAGGTGTACATGTGGATATTAATGAACTAGTGTATATGTGGATAATGTTAAAATCATGTTGGTGAAACAGTGTACATATTGATCGTATGAACACATATGTTTACACGCACTTGAAACATATGGTGGTGTACATGTCAATAGTTTTAAAACAATGTACATATAGAATTGTAAAAGTGTCCACTTTATATAATATCCATGAGTACACTTTATATAACTTTTACATGTATTTCTTATATGATATCCTTAAACTGTAATGTAAATCACCTTATATAATATATATGAAATGTAATGTGAACCATCTTTTGCAGCATTTTTAAAAATATGTTCATCTTGTACCATATCCATGTACTTCAAAGTTGTATTGTACATATGTACACTTATATTATATTGTACATATGTACACTTATATGATATTGTACACCTACAAAGTTATGTTGCCAGTTGCTGCATATGGTTACTGTATGCAACTTGGAAATCCAACAAAGATGGTATTGTATATTAATTTATTATTATAAATGTGGATAATTAAAATCATATTGGTGAAACGGTGTACATGTTGATCGTATGAACACATCTGTTATACGCACTTGAAACATATGGTGGTGTACATGTCAATAGCTTAAAAATAATGTACATATAGAATTGTAAAAGTATCTATCTTATATAATATCTATGAGTACACTTAATATAACTTTTACTTCTTATATGATATCCTTAAGCTGTAATGTAAATCACCTTATACAATATCTATGAAATGTAATGTAAACTATCTTTTTCAGCATTTTTAAAAACATGTTCAACTTGTACCATATCTATTTACTTTAAAATTATATTGTACATATGTACACTTATATTATACTGTACACCTACGAAGTTATGTACACCTACAAAATTATGTTCAAAATAATGTCTCTAGTATCTATGTTTACAAGTTTTTAATGTACATAGTGATAACAATAATAATTTTAGTGTATATAGTGGTGTATTGTGTTTTATAGGTTCTTAACATAGTGGTGTATTGTGTTTTATATTAGATTACTTACACAATACATATTAGATGAATACTTCAGTCTGGTGGTTACAAATAGTTATTCTTGACATTTAACACGCAGGTTTGACTTATGAATAATACAATTATTATTTTTAGTGTTTTTTTAGTGAATGACATTTTTGTAATTTTATCTTCATTTTCTTAAAATCAATTAGGGTTTTCTGCAATTTCTTTTCATGGCCACCAATTTTTTTTCACCTTATTCATCAGTTTTTTCCTTATTTTTTTATTTTACCTTCAATCCTGTAGATATTTCCTTTAAGATCTTATTTCAAACTTTCCAATTCGAAAATTTAACCTTTTGAAGAGATGGACGATAATTTTGCCACTGAGTTTAGAGATCTGCCCATAAAATTCAAAAGATCACTAATACCGATCGATTTTGCTCATACCACTCCTTTCACCAATGCCGCCACCGCCATGACCTCTCCTCAACATCATATTAATAGTCTTAAAATTGGGTTTCAATGGTGAACATATGAATATTGGAGGGACCCACCACCACATAAAAAAAAGTTCAGAAAAAGCTTTTCACTTACAAAAAAATATTAATAAAAAAATATTAAAGAAACAAAAAAAAGAATAAAGTTTTATCGTTACATTTTTAGTTAGCTTATTATTAAGATAGATAATTGAAATTTGTGCAAAAATGTGTAAGGAGTACAAAGTGTCTTATTGTCTAATAAATATCTAGAAAATGACCTATAATGTAAATCACTCTTTTTTAACCCGGGTTCAAGAGGGATTAATGGACCTTTATAATTTCTTTTTATTTCATGATTTTCTGTAACACAAAAAACTCAAAAAAAGAATTAATACGAAAGCTTAAAAAAGTTATAGGTAAACACAAAAATACCAGAGCACATTCAATGGGAGTCACGTGGAGACAGAACATATACTTGCTTGCGTCAAAACACTACAACACCCATATGCACACAGCACAGGTCCTCTTAGCCACCTTGGCTTTCTTTTTCTTTGTTTTTAAATTTCTTTATTCCCTTTTCTTTGAATTATCCATCTCCAAAGAACACGTGCTTTTGCAGAATTAATTTTATAAAATAAAAATGATAAAAGAAATAAAACAACCAAATCTTGATATATTTTTCCTTTTTAGTAAGTATATCATACAATAACTATATTATCTACGTTGTTAAATTTTCGGATTTTATCTTTTATCATGAGCAAAACTCAAAGTAAACTTACTGAATCAGCGTCATTGCAAATGATCAGTCTAAAAACCACTCTTCATCAACAGTGGTAGTTTCGTCTTAAGCAAAAGGTTGCACACTTGCAGGCAGGCAGCTCATAACCGTTGTAAATCTAAAATTCCATATCTACCCTTAAGGACCTTCGAGCACATTACCAAGACGGCTCCCCGAAATGTAAACAAAGAGAAAGTTAGGGGTCCACATTTGTAATATATAGAGAGAAAAAACAGAAAGAAACGATCCGCGCGAGCCACAAAGAAGAGAGGAGAGAGAGAGAAGTTAGATTATACTATTGACGTTGTCGGACTTCAAATCAGTTTCGGTACCGGAATTTAGGAACTCCGTTTAAATCCGGAGCCATCAGGATAAACCTTCTTCTTCTTCTTCTTCTTCTTCTTCAGAGAGAAAGAGAGTGAAGTCAAAAGGCAGAGGAGAACCTTGTTTAGTTTTGGGTTTATGGGTTTTCGATATCTGGAGTTCAGTTTCGTAATTCAGGTCGTTTGAGTGCTTCTGTGAGAGAAAGTTATGATTTTTATTAGTATTCGGTTCTGGTGTTTCTGAGAAATTTGGGAAAGATGTCCACGCCTCTCAAAGTGTGGCAGCGTTGGTCTACTCCAACGAAAGCGACGAATCCAGATTCTAATGGTGAGGGTCCAGACATGGTGACCCCTGTTACGGGTCGGGTCAGTGAGATCCAGTACGATGATGATCCAAGAAGATTGCCTGATAAAGCCTCAGAGCTTGAAAAAGAGGTGGGCTTTACTTTGCAATCTCTCAGCTTTGTGGTTCGTTAAGTTTCTCCTTGTGTTGGGTTTCCTGTAATAACTTGGTCGCTTGAAGTTTCTTAGTAGGTTTACTCTTGTGTCTCATAATTGCAACGCACGTGACACTATGTTGACTTTGTGACCAATGTTGTGGGCTTTTATAGATTCATTCACCTGCACTTTTGGACGTGAAGTTTAAATAGTTCTTACTGTTATTAGTGCTTCTGCTTGGTTGATCATATGATTTTTTTTTTTTTACTTTGAGTAAACTGCTAATTCGTTGTTCTGCTGAAACAGCTTTTTGAATACCAACACAGTATGGGTCTTTTTCTGCTCGAGAAAAAGGAGTGGAGTTCTAAATACGAACAACTTCAACTAGAATTTGAAGATGCAAACGAGCGCCTCAGGAGAGAACGCAATGCGCATCTGGTTGCTATGGCAGATGTTGAGAAGCGGGAAGAGGGTTTGAAGAAAGCCCTGGGGGTTGAGAAGCAATGCACACTTGATGTAAGAGTCTATTTATTTTTGGAGATTCTACATATACACTCTTATACCTAATATTTCTGGCGGTCACTCAAATCTTTTTTTACTTTACATAGTCCCAGTAAAATTATTCTAATTGGGTCACTTTGATGCAGCTGGAGAAGGCTCTGCGGGAACTACGCTCTGAAAACGCAGAGGTCAAATTTACAGCTGACTCAAAGTTGACTGAGGCAGATGCATTGGTAAGAAGTGTTGAAGAAAAGTCTCTGGAAGTTGAGGCAAAGCTGCGTGCTGTTGATGCAAGACTTGCTGAAGTTAGTAGAAAGAGTTCAGAGGTGGAGAGGAAGTCCAAGGAAGTGGACGCTCGAGAAAGTTCTCTTCAAAGAGAGCGGTTTTCCTACATTGCTGAGTACATATCTTTTCTGCATGTTGAATAGTTTCCTTGATTGTTATTAGTGGATGGCTTCATTGGTTTAACTTGTTTTGCTTTTTCTTCCTCAGACGAGAAGCAGATGAAGCAGCCTTCTCAAAGCAGAGGGAGGACTTGCGTGAATGGGAAAGAAAGTTGCAAGAAGGAGAAGAAAGAGTTGCTAAATCTCAAATGATTGTAAAACAGAGAGAAGATAGGGCAAATGAAAGCGATAAGATAATCAAGCAAAAGGGAAAAGAACTTGAAGAGGCTCAAAGGAAGATCGATGCTGCAAACCTTGCGTTGAAGAAAAAGGAAGACGATATCACCTCAAGGATAAAGGCTCTTACTTTAAGAGAGAAAGTAAGCAGCTTGTTTCTTCTTGTACTAAATCTTATTATTATTTAAAGTGCTTGGAGTCTTGTCCATTTACATACTTTTTTTCTGGATGTAGGAAACTGATGTGCTGAAGAAATCCTTAGAGACAAAAGAGCGAGAGCTACTAGCTATGGAAGAGAAACTGGTTGCCAGAGAAAAGGCAAGCCCTCTCTCTCTCTCTATATATATAGAAGTATCTCTCTGTCACCCTCTTTCTGTGGATAATTTCTGATGCAAATCAGAGCACAGGAGGAAATTTGATATTTTTGTGACCCACTATTGTGCAATATTTTCAATCTGTACTAGTAGACTGTTTTATTTTTTAGAAGCTTGATATCACGTCATTGTGATTATAACATGTGTGCAGTCTGAGTTTTGACTGTGCTAGTTGTTTTTATTCCGGCTAATTGACAGGTTGAAGTTCAGCAACTAATTGGTGAACAGCAAGCTAAGTTGGAGGCAACACAGCGTGAGTTTGAGTTGGAAATGGAGCAGAAAAAAAAATCTATTGATGACAGCCTGAGGAGCAAGGTTGTTGAGGTGGAAAAGAGGGAGGCTGAGTGGAAGCACATGGAGGAAAAGGTTGCGAAACGTGAACAGGCATCAGATAGGAAACTGGAGAAACACAAAGAAAAAGAAAAAGATTTTGAATTAAGACTGAAAGGCATAAAGGGCAGAGAGAAAGCCTTGAGAAGCGAGGAGAAGGCATTGGAAACTGATAAGAGAAAACTGGCCGAGGATAAAGAAAATATACTCAATCTTATAGCTGAAGTCGAGAAGATAAAGGCTGAAAATGAAGTACAACTATCAGAACTTCATAGAGAGAAGGAAGAGCTTAGAGTTACTGAGGAGGAGAGGTCCGAGTATCTTCGTCTGCAAACGGAATTAAAGGAGCAAATAGAAAAGTGCAGGTCTCAGCAGGAGCTGCTTTCGAAAGAGGTTGAGGATCTGAAGACGCAAAGGGAATGTTTTGAGAAAGAGTGGGAAGAACTTGATGTGAGGAAAGCTGAGATAGAGATCGAACTAAAGAGAATAAATGATCAAAAAGAAAAACTAGAGAGAAACAGTCACTTGGAGGAAGAAAGGCTGAAAAAGGAAAAGCAAGCAGCAAATGACAACATGAAAAGGGAGCTAGAAACTCTTGAAGTGGCAAAAGCTTCATTTGCAGATACTATGGAGCATGAGCGTTCGGTGATGAATAAGAAAGCTGAGAGCGAAAGAACTCAACTGCTTCACGATATTGAAATGCTCAAAAGGAAACTCGAGTCTGATATGCAGAGTAAATTGGAAGAAAGAGAAAGGGAGATGCAAGCCAAAGAGAAGTTATTTGAGGAAGAGAGGGAGAAGGAACTGAGCAATATTAATTACCTAAGAGACGTAGCCAGAAGAGAAATGACGGATGTGCAGATCGGTAGACAGAGAATAGAGAAAGAAAAGCTAGATATTGATGCAAGCAAAAACCATCTTGAAGAGCAGCAGACAGAAATTCGGAAAGATGTTGATGACCTTGTTGCCTTAACCAAGAAACTGAAGGAACAGCGTGAACAATTTATTAGCGAGAGAAACCATTTCCTTACTTCCATGGAAAGTAATAGGAACTGCAACCACTGCAGCGAACTGCTTTCAGAGCTCTCTCTTCCTGACATTGACAAACTGGAAATGCCTAATTTGTCAAAACTGGAAAACGTTCTTGAGAACGAAGCACCACAGCAGGAAATGAGGGATATATCGCCAACTGCTACTGCTTTAGGATTGCCAGTTCCTAGTGGGTCAGTGTCATGGCTACGGAAATGTACTTCGAAGATTCTTAAGTTGTCCCCAATAAAAATGGCAGAAACCTCTGCTTCTCTGAGTTTGGCTGACCAAGAACCTGAGTCTACTGAGCAAGCTAACGTGAACAGTGGACCATCAACTATGCTTCATGTCCAATCTGAAAGTGACACCAGAGAAGTTGAAGTCGCCAATGCAAACTCTGACGGTGATCAAAGCGACATCAACAGAAAGGCTCAAGAAGTTGCTGCAGATTCTTTGTCTAATCCAAATGCTGATGGTCAATCACGCATGAGAGGAGGGAAAGCCAGAGTCAGAAGAACACGCTCTGTCAAAGATGTTGTCGAAGACGCTAAAGCTATCTATGGAGAATCTATAGAATTCAATGAAGACAATGCTAAAGAAAATGATGAAAGCACGGGTGAACCTGCTCGTTCTGATAAAGAAGCTTCGAAGAATGTACGGAAACGTGGACGAATGGGTTCTTTGAGAACTTGTACTACTGAGCAGGATGGTAACGAGAGTGATGGAAAATCAGATAGTGTCACCGGAGGAGAACGTCAGCGTGGGAAGAGGCGGCAAAAGGTTGCATCAGAACAACAAGAAGAAGTGGTGGGACAAAGATATAATCTCCGGCGATCTAGAAGGTTACTTCAAATCTCATTTACTTTCGGACACAGACACTGAGGATAATGCGTTGGAGCTGCTTATTCTTCTTTTTGTTCAGGCTGTTTCATAAACTGTTTTACCGTTTGTGTTATTAGGGTGGCTGGAAACACCGCACTTGGTAAGAAGAATGAAGAGACTAGTGGTGGAGTGCAACAAGACGAGGGTATTTACTGTGCTCAAACCACTGCTACAGCATCAGTAGGCGTTGTTGCTATTAGTGACGATAATGGAGTAAGCACGAATGTGGTGGAGGTAAAATGCTCTCACAACTAAAGCTTCACGCCTCGTTTTTTTCCCTTTCTTTTGATTTCTCTTTCTTGACTAATCTGTTTATTTCAATCTGTTTCAATAGCGTGAAGCCATGGCACACTTTGAGGATACGGATACTGGTTCACCCAAAAGAATAGGTGAGAATGGAGCAATGAGTGAAGATGATGTGAACAAAACACCTCAAAGGGCTGACTCTGGAAACGAGTATGATAGTGAAGAAGATGAATCGGAATCAGAACATCCCGGGAAAGTCTCCATTAGTAAGAAACTCTGGACTTTCCTGACGACGTAGCCCCCCTGTCTTCGATCAGGATGTAGTTCGCATATGATGTTATAATCTGTTGACAGTGTTAGCGTTTGCTTCTTTATCTCTAGTTACCTTAGGAGCGGATCTTTTTTCACCAAAGTGTAGTGATTTCTCTCTTGCTTTCTACCACTTTTGTTGCTATCTGGTTAATAGTATATTTCTCAAATTTTTTGGTCTGTTTTAGATGATTATTTGATTTTATTTTCATTTGAACTATATCTATTAAGCAAAGTAATGCTCGTTGACTTATGGAGTGAGAGATCTTATAGATTAGGTGGATTTGGTAAATGGAGTGTATCAAATCTGAACAGAAACGAGAATGCAAGATGCAAATCATAAGAAACAAACATCTCTCTTTCCAAGATTATTCAAGCAGTAAATTAAGCTATATAGGCTTTATGGCCTATCTTATTATCTCTCTATTGAACTTTAACAGGATCCTTAAACGTCAAAACAAAAGGACAACAACGCTATGAGCACTTTTGACAGAAATGGACAATGATTAGAACTGATGTCAGAGAATGTTTGTATGATCTGTACAGTTTCTTTTATAAGCAGCATCACAATCATAAGGAATGTACAAACCATGTCCGTTGGCTCTTGTTTAGAACCTCAAACCGCTCCTAACGAAGTGCTCCTTCGTATCTCTGATAACACAAGAGAGTTGCATCAAGTTTAAGAAAGAAAAAAAAAGCTGGAGTCGCAGGGATGACTAAAATCATGAGAACTACCAATGAAAATTTTACCTGCAGCGTGGTATGGAGCAAGTGGGATCTTGGCAATGGAATGCGTGAATACTTATCATCTGCCGAAGGTTATTGCAAATCTTACAAACTCCACTCTTTTTGTTTTCGCACACTACGCTGTGACCGAATAGTCTTTTAACATCATCGCATTTCGGGTATGAGCACGAACCAGTGGCCATGGTTCTGCACGTATGCGCATGCAACAAAGCATCTATTATCCCAAGAGCCTGCGAGTAAGTTGCATAATTCAGAAAACAGGTAAAGTATAAAAAACCAAAGAAAAAGAAAGAAAGCTTGGTTTGCTTTCAAGAAAATAATATACTCACCCCTACGGTTCTAGGCGGCGTCCCGTGCGTGGAAGGGGTTATTGGGAAGAGATGAAGCAGACGAAGGACTGTGTTCTTCTTGTTATAACATGCAGTGCAAACTCGGCAACCCGAACAAATCAAACAAGAGTAGTAAATCGTTTTTGAAACATCCTTTTGGCAGGTCGTACAAGTCACTTGAAAGAGGCTGCTAGAGTTCTGAGAGCTATGATGCTTGTCCGAAGAGTGAAGATGGTGAAGTATCATCATAGAAGAATGCTTGGCGCGTCGGAGCGTGTCAAAGCTGTAGTTATGCTTCTGAGAAAAGCCTAAGAACACTTGTCTGCTCTCGAACATACTGTTTTCTAGTATGAGATCATTATCCTCAGTTGTTGTAGATTGTATGCCGTTCACCTGAACCTGCAGAAGTAAAAACAAAACCCATTTTGAAAAAAATCACTTTTAATCCCTAAACTTGAGAAAATCAAAACAAGAATGCTGATAATAACCTTTGACAGCGAATGCTTCTCTTTGTCATTCATAGTATGTGTGTGTTCCCCAGGAAGCTGTTGTTCTGCATCATGACATCTGTTTGCAATAAAGGAAGGGATTTGTTAACATAACCAAAACCGAGAAACCAAAATGAATTTCACAGAGAGAGAAAAAAGGTGATTGATTACCTTTCACACAATTGAAGATTCTTGCACTTCCCGCAGAACCATCTCAATCCCGATAATATGGCCTTTGAGCAGCGTGTGCATGAATAATTCAATTCCACCACCATGAAATCCTCCTTGTTTTGAGATATCAATTTGTCAAGCTACACAAAAACAAGAATACTTCAAAGGTTAAACACTATGAACTTTTTCAAAGGAATGTATCCATATATAAACAAGAATACGATTATAACCTTTTGCATCATGAGAATGTTTTTAGCATCATCAACGTCAAGATCATCCTTACTTTTGACACCCTTTAGTGCTCTTCTAGAAAGCGAGTTAACCTTCTTCCGCAACTCGTCCTTGCTATCTCTCTCAATTTCCTGAGTCAGGATCTCAGCATTATAGGACCAGAAAGATCCTTCAAAGTAGGGCAAGCGTGCAGCTGTAATGCTGCATGTAGATTCTTCTGCCGAGACGAAGAACCGATTATACAAGTCTGTAACATTCGTCACTACCCTCAGCTTGGTTGCTTTGTCCAGCAACGACTGATACCTGCAATAGCGTTTATAATGTTAAAATCCAATTTCCTAACGAAAACAATGACCAAACATAAAAGGAAGAAAAGACTGACCATTGGCGAAGCTTCTTAGTGTTGGGTGTTTGCTGAGTCTTAGGATGAGAATACATAATGTAGTCTTCTCCTTTTGAAGGTGGACACGCCCATATATAACCCGTAGTGAAACCCCGAATCTTACAATACTCAAGATATCCAATCTATCAAAAAGAAAAAAAGAAAAGAAAAAGTCAATAACAACTTAGGTTCTAAGCATGAGTCCGAAGCAAAGAAAAATAATGAATGGATTACCAATATTTCATGATAAACGAAAGTTCGAAGAGCTTCTCCTGAGAATGTCACTCTCTCGGGTCTAAAGTACTTGACCGAATCGAGATACAAGATGTATATGCTGCGCTGGTTTGGTTGGCTACATTCTGAACCAAACTCCTGAACAAACAACGCAAAGATGCATATATCAACTCCTTCAACTTTCTGGAACAAAAGAATGACCTGAAACAATCGAAACTAGTTACAATAAAGCACGGTTTAAGATACATAACTGAATCGAAAGAAAAATATGACTTCTCACCTTTGATCTGTAAGGGAATTCGCTAGGATAGTGTTCTTTGTGAAGCAAATCCGCAAAAGTTTTGTTGACGTGTGAGGTTTTGTCAGCTGAAAACACGACCCTGAGAGTAAGGTCATCTGGTTCTGGTACCTGTAAAGAAAAAGTAACAGGCTCAGTATAAAGAAACGAAAAACCAAGTTTCAGACCGAGTCTCAAATTATCAGAAACCACATCAGTCTTACATCGTCAACGCTCTTCCCAGTAGCCTTTGCCGTTTGATGTCTTTCTTCTTTGAGGCGTCTGGATAGCCTTCGTTCTATAAAGTGGCTGAGGATGGTTTCAGGCAAATCTTTCGCACCCAAATTTGTATTCTTGATACTTTTACGCTCCTTCAGCAAACAGTAGGGACAAATGTAGTCTGCTGTTTTGTCAATGTCTTTTTGTTGATTGTAGAGACCACATATCTGATGTTGCCACTTTTCGCAAGATTCACAAAAAACCCACTGCACCACAGAAAAAAAGTAGTGTAATTTGTAAAACTTGATGTACTGAGACAGATATATAGGAACAGAGAGAGAGAGATGAAGTTTTACCTCTTCTATATGTTGATTGTCAGCGTTATTCTTTTTAAGCATATTGGCTCTCGCGACAGTGACTCCATATAACGTGAAATTTCTTTTACATTGATTGTAACAGCGATTGCAGATTTGATGTTGAGAATCATTTATTTTTTCCTCGGGGATGTAATATGAAGATTCGTCTTTGATTCGGCGGGAGCAAAGAGAACAGTAGATTGGTTGTGCTGGCAACACGAGTGGGCCATTGTCACACAATTGACATATATCCTTTAGGTCACAAGTTTCTCCAGTTCCTCCCTGTGAAAAAGAAAAGATTAATAACCAAACAACTGAGAAGATACGCAAAAAACAATGGATAAGTGCCAAACAATTGTTACCTGAATACTTCCCTCTTTGAGGCTCTTAATGTGCAACTTTATTTCTTCTTCTGTGAAACGTTCCACCAGTGAGACATCTCTCTTGTTACGCTTTTTCAGAGGCAGTGAGTCAGCATTAACCTCACACTTAGTCTGTTCACCACATTCCATCGGCTCAACAACGTCCACTTCAGGTCCCAGTTTCTCATGCTTCGGCGGCCTTTCCTCGGTTTGAATCTCTCTTTTGATGGAAAAGAAGTCGTCAAAAGAATAAACCCGGGTTGCATTTTGTCTTGCAGGTTTCGCAGTTTTGCTAGTACCAAGACCCTGAACAAGCTGACTGTCAAAAGGTGAATTTTCCATCACATCTACCTTGGTTATGTCAGAACAACCGCTGATAGTCTCAGGGCTATAAACTGGTGTATTGAAACATCTTCTAGCACATGGAGAAACCTCCTCAAATCCTTTCATCGGAATGGGAACTTTCTGCTCCGGACATAGCTGAAGAGAAGGGAGTCTTGATGAATCGTTCCAAGGAGGAAGACTCAACTGCATTGGTGTTTCAGCTCTCAGTCGCTTCGATGGATAATCACCAATCTCTGACTGAGATATCTCCCCAAGGAACTCCACATTCTGTTGCTTATCAGAACTAAAATTTAACTGTCTTGGTACTCCGATAAGATAATTAAATCTTCTGGATGCTAAGTACTGGGCCTTTCTATCACATGTGACATCCAAATCTGGTAGCATGTTCAACTGCTGATTGAAAACATGAATATCTGGTTGATTAGGATTGGGGTTAAGATAGGCAGGCATCATACCCCTATACCATTCAGGTGACGGCGGCATTGGGTTATAAAAACCAATACAACAGAGAAGACAGGTTATAATCAACTGATTCTGAAATTCTCTGCACATTACAATCAAAGAAACATTGACATGTCAGGATTGTGGTCTCACGAGAAAAATTCAAAACAAAAAAAAACACATAGACGTTAAGAAAGAAACTCACCAAACCCGAATAAAGAACAAAAAAAAATTGAGACTTGGAACGGAATAACATATAACCATTAATTAGACAATCCTAGGTTGTTTTTGCTTGTTTCACAAGTTACACTAAGTGATGGATCAAGACTCAACACTAACAAAAACAACAGGGATCCATAAATCCACCTGAAACGAATCAATCAAATTCACACTCGATTTCGCAAACTTAAAGCTGATGAAACAAATCAGTGATCTCTAAAACAAAATTAGCTTCAGAAGCTGCTTAAAGGTTGATGTTTTTTTACGAAACCCCCAAATTGATTAACATTCTCTCTAAAACCCTAAATTTCGAAGCTCAAAACCCTAAGCAATGCATCACGAAGCTTTAATTGCATACGTAAGCTACAAAACGCATTCTCCAACAAAACCCCCCAACTAATCGGTAAAGACAACTAACGAAATCGCACGAAGAAGAACCCCGACAAAACCCTAAATCGAGAACGAACCTCTTGTTCAAAATTCAAATAGTATTTACTGTGTGGATGTGTTCGCGCGCGCAAGTAGTGGAGAAGACAAAGAAAGATGTTGAAAGTGAAAGTCTTCGTTGATCTCTCTCTCTCTTGTTGTGTTTAGGGTTTCGGCAATTTCTTAATCTAAAAGTATTGTTTCTTTTCATTAATTTATAGCAACTTTATCTCTAGTTTTGAGGGTTTCTCTTTAATTAATGTCTTTTAACGATTTTCTTTATCAGTGTCTTTTTACGATTTTTTAAAATCTATTTTACTTTGGTTATTTCTTAATCACTTTCGGTTAAGTGTTTCGTTTTTTCACTATTCAATCTAATTATCTCTTTATGTAATTGTATCTCTATTAATGATCCCAACTAACTGTTCTTATCACTTACGAATAGGAGTGGGAAAAAAAAATGAACCGAACCGAAACTGATCTAAACCAAACCAAGTTAAACCGAACCGAGAAACCAATGTGTTTTTATTATTATTTGAATTAAACATACTATTAATAATATACAATATACTAAAATACTCAGACTAAAGTCACTATTAACTTTATTAACGATGTTAGAGTTTTTAATTTTCTATTTATCTTAGTTAACTTTTATTTTTTTTTTACAACAAAGAAACTACTTTACTAAGAAGCCACCAGATCGGAAAGCCAAATCGAAGGTAATGAATTAATATATAACATAGTTGAAGGAGAACTCCTCACACCACGTGTAAGCTTGTCCGCCATTGTGTTTTGTGCCCTTAGAATATGTCAAATCTTGAAATTAGGGAAGAAAGTCTTTATTGCGGCAAAACTCCTCCATGTGTGTAGCAAAAACTGGTCATTCTTCAGGTGACGACACCATCTTCACCAGTTGAGAATAATCCGTCGCAAATACTACTTCTGAGAACTGCAGGGTCTTCATGCATTTCATTGCCCAAATCAAAGCTTCACATTACGCATGTAAAGGTCAGGCTGCGTCTTAGGTTCATTGCCCCCATCATGACATCTTTTGAATCCCTCGCTCGACAGTACAAACCATACCATGTTCGGTGAAGACATCTTGATCCCTCCAGACCCCATCAACAAAGCAAACTCTTGTATACTCCAGTGATTGCATGTTTGTGCCTGGCTGTAAATAACCATGATGTTGATGTACCAATAATTGTGCCTCAGTCCAAAGAGTTCCTTCAACCTCAGTTTTATGCAGTATTTTCTGAGGATTTCCCATTCATATTCTGATAATTTTTTCATTTCTATTCTTCCATATATACCACATAATCCATGGAAAAAATTATAATTGATTTCTTCTGGAACCCTCCAAAACAAATAATTTTTGTAGATCTTTGGTTTTTGATTTGATTGTGTTCTTATAAACTTTTGTATTTTTTAAGGTTTTCGTTTCAGTTTTTATTGGATTTAATTTACATATTTTATTTTTAATAAGTATTATTAACGATGTGTTTTAAAGAGACTTTATTTACTTTAGTTAACTTTGATTTGATTGTGTTCTTATAAACTTATGTGATTTGTTAAATGTTTTTGTTTCAGTTTTATATTGATTTTAGTTTACATAGTTTATTTTTCATAGTCACCAACATAATGATTTCATGATCATGCGTTTATATTTTAAAACATGATTTCTTTTAGGAAAAAACTAAATTAAGGGAATCCGATTAAACTGAACCGAAACATAAAGTAAACTGAATACAAACCAAACCGAATACAAACAAAACTGAAACCGGTCCAAACCAAACTAATTATGGCTTACTTCAGTTGGAAAAATTCTAAAACTGAATTAACCAAACCCGACCAAACCCAAACTGAACCGATAAAATAACCAAAGTGTCCATCCCTACTAACAAGTGATGTGATTAACGTTTGTTTGTTTTCAATCAACATATCAATTTTCATGTCACTGCTACATTTATCCTCTAAGTTTAGGTTTAGTTGTTTACTAGGTTTTATATTACTAGATTTTAACAGTAAAAATCCAAGCATCGGATATGAAGAAATCATACAAACATCAATATAACTAGGTTATTTCTTAATCACTTTCAGTTAAGTCTTTTTTTTCACTATTCAATCTAATTAGCTCTTTATGTAATTGTATCTCTATTAATTATTCCAACTAACTGTTCTTATCACTTACAAATAGGAGTGGGCAAAAAAACCCGAACCGAACCAAAACTGATCCAAACCAAACCAAGTTAAACCGAACCGAGAAATCAATGTACAAACCCTGTCCGGTGAAGACATCTTGCTCCCTCCAGGCCCATCAACAAAGCAAACTCTTGTATACTCCAGTGATTGCATGTTTGTGTATGGCTGTAAATAACCATGATGTTGATGTACCAATAATTGTGCCTCAGTCCAAAGAGTTCCTTCAACCTCAGATTTACGCAGTATTTCCTGAGGATTTCCATTCTTATTCTGATAATTTTTCATTTCTATTCTTCCATATATACCACATAATCCATGGAAAACAATCATAATCAATATCTTCCGGGACCCTCCAAAATAGATAATTTTTGTAGTTCTTTGGTTTTTGATTTGATTGTGTTCTTATAAATTTTTGTAGCTTTTAAGGTTTTCGTTTCAGTTTTATATTGGATTTAATTTACATATTTTATTTTTAATAAGTATTATTAACGATGTATTTTAAAGAGATTTTATTTACTTTAGTTAACTTTGATTTGATTGTGTTCTTATAAACTTATGTGATTTGTTAAATGTTTTTGTTTCAGTTTTATATTGAATTTAGTTTACATCGTTTATTTTTTCATAGTCACCAATATAATGATTTCATGATCATGCGTTTATATTTTAAAACATGATTTCTTTTAGAAAAAACTAAATTAAGGGAACCCGATTAAACTGAACCGAAACATAAACTAAAACGAATACAAACCGGACCGTATACAAACCAAACTGAAACCGATCCAGACGAAACTAATTATGGCTTACTTCAGTTGGAAAAATTCTAGAACCAAATTAACCAAACCGGACCAAACCCAAACCGAACCGATAAAATAACCAAAGTGTCCATCCCTACTAAAAAGTAATGTGATTAATGTTTGTTTGTTTTAAATCCACATATCAATTTTCATGTCACTGCTACATTTATCCTCTAAGTTTTAGTTTAGTTGTTTACTAAGTTTTATATTACTAGATTTTATCAGTAAAACTCCAAGCACCGAATATGAAGAAATCATACAAACATCAATCTAACTAGGTAATTCTTTTGTACTCATGATATAAATATTATCAAAAATTATAAAACAATTAATTAATATGTTATTTTCAGTTTCAATTATTTTTAATTTATATGTATGATTTGTTATAAATATTTTTTTGGTTATTTTAACTAGACATGTGTGTTTTAAAGTATAACGGAAAGTTTGTTTTATTATTCTTTGGATATATTGAATTGCATCTACTTCTCCAAATTTAACATTTTTTTTTTGTTTTTAACACATTAAAATTTTGATTAATTTTGTTATTTGCATTTAGTTAGTTGTTTTTTAGATTTCTACATATAGTTTAGTAACTTATATATAATGTAATTTATGTTGTTTGAAAATCAAATAAAAATAAAGTGTTGATAATTCAAAAATACATAAATGAATATAAGATAATCTTTTGAAAACTCACACATATATAAAATTTTCAAAAGAACTAAAATGTAACCATTGGTAGATAATTTATTTTCTTTTATTAAAATATTTTAATAGAATTACATAATAGTTGACCAAAACGAAACCTGTCTTATTCACTAAAGTCTAAGATATTCAAGTTTTGGTATTTTAGAAGATATTCATAATCCACAAATTTGACCTCAACTCATGATCAGATGCGTACATACGTTATGGATGGGGTATCATCTGCCTCATGTTAAATGTTATATACATGTAGTTGTATTGTATTTGACGAAAATGTATGTAGCTCATTTGGTCGATTTTTTTAGCAATTGACACCCCTTTCCCAAGTTTGCCGTCCTCATGCATTTTCTTTGTTAATTTTTGGTTTCTATAAGAATTACGTTGGGCTCAAGCCCAGTGTGACACCTCGTAAAATCAAGCCTGGGTCCGCCACTGCTCATGATTAAGGTTAAAAGTTAGAATGAAAGACCATGAACCATGGAGTCGAGTTTTTTCTTTGTTTGTACATAGTTTGTTCAAAGATAGACTTACATAGTAATTAACTAGAAAGAAAGAAGTATGTTATATTCACATAAGTCTAAAAACAGTCAGGTTTTAGTATTTTCAAACCATTATGTTAAATCATGCTAATGTTTATAGATGCAATAAGCGAATAAAATGTAAAGAAATAAAAGAAACTATCAAAATCATTTGACTAAAAAACATCTAGAACAACAATCAACATTGTTCTTAATAAACAAAAAACAACAACATTGTTATACATAAAATAGGAAGTGACTCAATTTTTCCTTTGATATATTCAATATAAAAATAAGTTTATCTAACTAAAATTAATAAAAATAGTACTGCTAAGCACAACAGCAATTTGAAAAAAAATATTAAAAATAATATATTTTAGAAGTAACAAATATTAAATATGAGAGAGAGCATAGTTACTATGGTGAAAATGATGATAATTTGACTATTTGATCACTTGGTTGTTCTGGTAAAATGGTGCCGTAGGCGAACACATATTTTCTATAAGGTAAGCTTGTTTTATGTGGTTTCTGATAGAATATACCACATTTTTTTACTCGTTTAATTTAGATTACAATCTTGTATAGATTATGTGGTTCTTGATTTTGTATAACGGTTCTACTTATATATCTTGATGTAACTCATCGATGATATCAAGAGAGACTTCAAACACTTTCATGGTATCAGAGCCTAACTCTTGATCTCTTCTTCTATCTATTTTTTATTCTTTTCCTCTCGATGGCAGTCCCTCCAGCCAATCTTGAGAGAGTGTTTGGTGTAACCAACATAAAGTCTCATATTCCTGTAATTTTGGATCTCAATGATCACAATAATGATGTATGGAGAGAACTTTTCTCTACCCATTGCCTTACATTCGATGCGCAAGGGTGGCACATCTACTTCAAATGGTGATAATGACACTCAATGACTTAAGATAGATGGCCTAGTGAAGTTATGGATCTGTGGCACCCTTGTGCAACCGCTATTCCGAAGCTCGTTTCAGGTTGGTGGGACAGCAAGAGATATTTAAATTCAGATTGAAAATCAGTTCCGAAACAACAAGGAGGCACGAGCTATCAAGCTCGGCAACGAGTTGCAAACCATGGAGATTGGAGACCTATCAGTACAAGACTACTGTCAAAAGATGAAGTCAATTGGAGTTTTTCTAGCCAATGTTGACGCTCCCGTTATAGAACGTAACCTTTTCATGTAATTACTAAATGGACTCAACGAAAAATTTGTTACATCATAAATGTAATCAAGCATAAGGAGCCGTTCCCAAGTTTCAACAATACAAAGAACATGCTGGAGATGGAAGAGTCCTACTTACAAAAATCCAGCAAGCCGACAAAACTTACCACTGACCATGCTTATTCCTTGACGGTTCTTGCGACTGTTAACAATGATTAGAAGTCCACTAGTCATCACAACAACTACAGAAACAACCGAGGCAGAGGATGAAACTACAGAGGCAGAGGCCGCAACAACAATCACCAAAGGATGCACTACCAACGGTGTCCCAAGAACCATGGGGACACCAGCAGTTTAATCTAAATCAGTTCCTACCTTGGGCTAACTACCAGTATGGTCCGCCAGCGGACTCCGATGTTCCCACCTTGTGGTCCGGGTGCTCAGTTCCAACCTCGTGCGCCACATCACATAGCTCATCACAAACTTTTCTCAGTCATTCAACACGATGACTCTTTCAGACCTAGATGCTGATAACTAGTTTATAGATAGTGGAGCAATTTCACACTTAGCATCTTCGTCAGGTATACTTGATTCCATTAACAAATGTTGCTCAAATTCATAGGTCATAGTTTGTAATGGCTCCTCTCTTTCTATTGGTGGGCTTACGAGGAAATAGCAAAGCCCATGTTTTTACTTTCCTCATAAATTCCTTGTTAAGTAACGAGTATTTTACGAGGAAATGTGCTTACATGGAAAATACGAGGCCTGTGTTTTTGTTTTCAATTTCCTCGTACATTTCTCGTTAAGTAACGAGGAAATTACGAGGCAATCCTGTAAATCCTTTAAACCCCAAACCCCAAAACTCAAACTGCCTTAACTAATAACTCAAACTCTTCTTTATATTTCAAACCCCAAACCTCCAAGGATATTATCAATAGCTAATATCATTCTTTCCATAAACATATATTCAGTTTTGTAATCCAACAAATGATCGTGCACATGTAAATGAGTTCATTGTGTTCTTTATCATCTTATGTAATATTATTTTATATCACATGAAATATTACTTTTTTTACATGAAATACTATTATGTATTTTTCAAATGAAAATAAACAAGTAGTTTTTAAATATTATTATGTAACTAAATCATCTTCTGTAGTCTAAAGTCCATTGTGATATAGTTTAACATACTTTCCTCGTAAACTCCTCGCTAATTAACGAGTACTTCACGAGGAAATGTTTTTACGAGGAAATAACAAGGCCCGTGTTTTCACTTTCCTCGTAATTTTCTCGTTAAGTTAAGAGAACTTTACGATAAAATGTACTTACGTGGAAATAGCAAGACCTGTTTTTTTTTTGTTTTTAATTTCCTTGTAATTTTCTTGTTAATTAACGAGGAAATTCAGGAATATTTGTAAGTCCCTTAAACCCGAAACCCGAAACCCCAAATCCCAAACCTCAAACTTCCTTAACTAATAACTCAATCTCTTCTTTACATTTCAAACCCCAAACCCCCAAAATTATTAAAAAACTAATTCAAAATATATAATTTCATTTCCATGACTAAACAAACTAAACAAATACATGCATATTAAGTCTGAAAGTCAATCATATTAAAAAAAAATTACATCATCATTCGGATACAACATTCTCGTCATCACTAGAAACATCATTTTCATTAAACTCGTCTTCAACAGCTATGTCCGTGGTATCGCCGGGAAGATCTTCATACTCGCGATTATGCGGATCAATGAGAAGGATGTCATCTGCTTGTTGTTCAGGTTGCTCAACTTGATTGATGTGTTCTTCTTGCAAAGGTGGTTCTTCTCCACCGATTATCTGTCCACGAGGTGTAACTTTGATAATGACTAACCAATTTATTCCAGTTTCTCTCATCCGAGGGTATGGAAGGAAGTTAACTTGGTCTGCTTGCGAAGCTAATATGAAAGACTCAAATTTGTTGGTGCACTCGATATATCGTCGTAATATAGTCGTTACAAATTTCTTCGTAAAATACACACAATATTTATGAGAAAATTGCGAGGAAGCCTAGTTTTCTCGTAAAAAAACTCATTATATTGCGTCTTTTTACGAGGAAAAAAAATTCTCGTTATTTAACGACAAAATTACGTTGAATATTGATTTCTACGTAACTTCCTCGTAAAATCGACATAATTTTACGAATACAATATTTCCTCGTAAAATTTCCTCGCTAATTATTTAGTTTCTTGTAGTGTTTCTGTGTTTACATGGGACACAACCTCATTTTGTGGTCATCAAAACGACAACAGACGGTTTCTCGATCAAGTGCAGAAGCAGAGTACAAAGGTGTGGCTAATGTAGTTGCAGAAACATGCTGGATTTAAATTCTTCTACTATAAATGAGGTGCCTTATCATGACTGCAACTCTAGTTTATTGTGATAATATCAGCTCCATTTATCTATCAAGCAATCCAATACAATATCAACAAACAAAAAATGTGGAGATTGACATCCATTTTGTCAGGGAGAAATTCACAATGGGTCAGGTTAAGGTTTTACATGTGCCATCAGCTCTTCAGTTCGCGGACATATTCACAAAATGCCTACCGGATTCGATACATAAGGATTTTCGCGCTAGTTTGAACGTTGTGGATCCCTATGTTTTAACTGAGGGAGAGTGATATAATATACCATATTATGTTACTCATTTAATTTAGATTACGATCTTGTATAAATTATGTGATTTCTGATTTTGTGTAATGGTTCCAACTATATATTGTGATGTAACTCATCAATGAATATCAAGAGAGACTTCAAACACTTTCAGTTTCAAACAATAAAGCTCCAAACAAACTTGTTTCTTTTCTTGTTTGAATTATAGGGTTTCTTTACAGCAAAATCTTTGATCAAAGTTAGTGAAATAAACACATGATCATTGAGCTACCAAGGATTTGCGTATGATAGATATTCTCTTTCATTCTAACAAAGATGTCATAGTTACTAGTATTTTGTATAAACAATGGCGCTCTCTTTGTAAAATGATGCTGAAGAATCTCAAGTTCTGTTACAGTGTCACAAATGATCTCGAGAGATCTTCAGATAATGTATACAGTTGTTTGCTTTCACATCAGGCTCTGGTTTATCTCAAACTGTGTTTTAAAAGGTGATCACCTTTTGTGCCAATGATCAAGGCACACTGTGGCGATGGTCCTAACGCCTCAGTCCTCTAAGGCGAACCTAGTTCCTCAAGGCGCTCACCATGGTGCACCATTGGTTTAAACATAAGCACCTAAAGAGCTTCACAAGGCGCGTTCCGGTTAAAACACTATTTTGACGGAACCCTTAAAACATCTTGGAACTCTATTACTGAAAATTTAAATATCCTTATAACATAAAGCTTAGATCCTTAGAGTTTTTGGTTTTATTGGATTTGAGCAATTACATTTAGTTTTTTAGTTTCAAGTTCTTTGTTTTGGTGTTTTGAATTTTATCAATGCGTACATAGCTGACTATATTAGTGTGCATAACTTACTATACTAGTGTTGTATACGAGTCTACTCTATAGCTATTTTATGAAAGTAATCATAGAAATAGTTATACGTCTGTAGCTAACACATACACACACTTCTAACCTAGGAACATCTATCAATGCATATCTAAGTTCCTCTATAGCTGTATATACCTAATCCACGTTTGAATGCATCCTATCCATAAGGCGAGCGTCGTGGTACAAGGCGCATGGCTCCAACCTCCTCGCCTTAGAGCGCCTTGCGCCATTTACAACACAAGTCTCAAGAGATGAATCTGTTGTTAATCCTCTATAGTTCTACTCTTTAAAATTTGGAGGTGATGCGATATTCACATTTTGAGTGTGAAGACTTTCAATATTGACGTGTCCTTCTTGTAGAGTCAGTCTAGCACTTCCGAAAATGAAGATTTTGAAGAATATTCAGACTATTTGGTAAGTGTTCTTTCCTTGAATTACCTGAAGATTCAAGGGTTAATAAAATATGGTTCTTCTGGTCTGATTTAGAATACACCTGAGCTGCTGGAGGCAAATATTATTGATGTTTATGGTGTAATCTATCTATGAGAACATTTTTTGGATCTCTCACTTCAGTCAAACTCCTTTTTTTGAAGATTACATTGTTTCTGTACTAATACTGGCTCATGCGTGCATAAAGTTTCCTACTGGTAGGATCTCCTATCAGCTAGTGTATATGGAGTTACATATATAGAGTCATATAACGGATGCGAAAAATAAGCAAAACAGCTAAACTTGTTCAACTAGACCCAGTTTATGTTTTTGCAAGTCAAAACAGCAATTGGTCGCAATTTAAGAAAATCTAGCATTCAAGTCTAAGAAGTGATAACAAAGTCAAAGAAATTAAATGCCATCAAATAAAGGTTACAACCCATAAGGAGTGAGTAACCATAACACGAGATTCGCATACATTTTTAGCTAGGTAGGTACTTCCAAGCTCTGCACAGAAAAGCGCACATGAGGAGACAAATATGTAAGAAGCAGAGAGACTCCAGCACTGAAGACAAACACACAGACACCTGCAAGTTTGTCCAGAGATATAAATAAACTCCTTGAGATCCTTGTGGTTTCTTCCCTGGAGGAAGATCCGTTATAATCCATTCTGATACGACTGCTCTGCTTGCCTTCTCTATGTCTTCTGCCTAATTGTTCTGTCACGTTTTCAACTGCACCGGTTCACCATCTTTCCGGATTCAATCAGCTGATAACATTTTCTTTTGGTATTCATATATACAATAACATACTAATTGTAGAAACAGAGAGAAGTAAAAGAATAATAAACCTCCATATAACTGTTACAAAATGAAACCTCCCTTGAATAAAAAACAACAACCATGCATGTTAGCACTATGGTTTCTGTTCTAAGACAAATGAGACACAAACTCATTACAGCTAGATCCAAAAAAGAAACAATACAATACATTTCCCACATTCACTCACTAATTCATCTCCTGCTGCTAAAATCTAAAATTAGTATCCTCTCTCTCTACCTCAAATCTTGATTATATGGAGAGTAGTAATACCTTCCTTCTGATTCCGAGCCAGGGCTTCTTGCTCTTGAACCTAACCCGTGATCATATCTAATGCCACCATACCTTGGAGGATAACTCGACGAAAGTTCCACACCTGGAGGTCCCATTATGCCTCTGTATTGGTGATCATGATTGTAAGCATGCCCTGTGTTTTTCCTCTGTTGCCATAGCCACACATCTGCGTTCTCCGGGATAGGTGCGTTAATACCAGGAAACTCAACTGTCATTTTCATTTCCGGCTCTGAAGAGCTTGCTACTTCCAATATCTCACCGTCCTCAGCCTTTACCTCTCCTTCTTCTTTTTCTTCTACTTCTGGTTTAGTATCTTCCTCATCAAATATAGTGATTCCAGAGAGATGATCCTCTTCCACAGCTACAGATGCATAAACAGAGAGAAGAGACAACTAACGTGTGAACAAAGATGTCTGTAGTATAGTGATGATGATTATCATGGTGGTGAATGACACATAAGCTTACCTAAATATCCTGGTGGATATCCAATCTCTCGCATCCTGTGAAGCCACGGAGGAGGGTCCAGTTCCTGGACAAGACATGAAAGCTCAATTTTCCTTGGTCTAATGAAACTTTCCCATAAAAGAGAAGAGAAGTTTGAACAACTTACCCCTAGACCAAGAAGCTGACGAGTCTCTGGATCAAGTGAGCCAGGCTTCAAGCCATCATATTTCCCACCTTGAGCGCACTTATAATACCGAGACGGTAGACGAGAACTTTGATTTCGTTTGCTTTTATGCTGTCTCCGTGCATTATTAACCGCTGATCGATCAAAAGGCTTTGGACATTCTCTCATTGAATGACTGTACGCGCCACAGTTGAAGCAACGTGGAGGATCATCATCAATAATCTCCAAGCCTCTGGAACAATAAAAGACTAGTATGAAAAGAATGCACAAGATAGATACTTAAAAGTATGTCACAAGAAGTCAGATTCGTGTACCCTTCCACGTTACTTGAGCCAACGGTTGAATCTAAACCAAGTGTGAATTTACGGTTATAAAGAGGAGTAGTGCTGCTTTCCACTGGAACAAACTCCTTTAAAGAATCCTGACCAGTTTTGCAGTCGAACCAAAATGACTGCACATGCAAAAAAGCATGTATCTATCAGTAAGGATTATTGGAAAAAAAAAACTGAAATTTCGAAGCTTCTATATGCTTTTGGCGACATTTTCACTCACGACAGATGATGACTTCTGCAATCCCACACGCAAAGCAGGAAAATATGTGTCCTCACCAGATTCCAGTGCTGGTTCTTGATCCTGATCAGATTGGCAAAGAAGAGAATTTTGTTCTGCTTCCCATTCTGACCATTGCTGTAATAAACTTTCCAGCTTCTGCTTGCTAGCTCTGTAAGGTGAAGGACAACAAGAATTAATACAAAAACACCAACAGTTACTTGTGGTCAAGTTAAGAGTCTTCTGTTCAACTAACCTTGTTAAGTGTTTATAAGTAACATGGACTGAAGGTTGATGTTCGTTAGAGATTGTTCTGGCTCTTTTAACACCAGTTTTAGCTGATTACATGGAATTATGGAAAAAAAGAAAAAGAAAAAGAAAAAGAAAGAAAAAAGTAATCATATGCATTCAAGTGTTAGAGCAAAATGAATTGTAACACGTTTAAATTCCATGTCAATCCTAAAGTGTTCTTGAAACATTAAAAGAAAAAGAAAAAGGATACAACTAACATCCACTTTCACGGTTTCAACACTGACATTGACAGCATCTTTAACCGTTGCTGTCGATGTTTCCCTTGAAAACTGGCCAGACACATTTCTGAAATCATCTTCTGTTAGATCCATGTCTTCCTCCATGTCTGACAGAGTTAAGAATCACAAACAGAAACAAAACCCATAAGCTCTTCGTTATTCAAAACTAAAACAATCAAATACCAAAAAGAACCAAACAAAGCTCAAAGCTTTTTCCCTTTATTGAAAACAGATAAACCCTCCAAAAGCATATACTAAAACATAAAAGAAAAAGAAATATCGAAAAATGGAAACGCTAAGCAAGTTCCTGAATAAGTAAAACAGAAAAAAAACAAGCCTTTTAAATAAAAGAATGGACCTTTTACCAGAATTGTGTTCATCTTTCTCACCTTCTAAACCATAGAAGCTTGAAGCTGCCATTTTTAAAAATAAATCCTGAAGCATTTTTAAAACAAAAGCAACACAATCAGCAATGAGCAAACCAAAGACTAAAGAATATAAGATTTTCAATGCTAAGGATTCAAAACAACATTCAGCTAAGGTAAACTGAAAGAATATCAAGAAACCACTTCTCAGTGTACACAAGATCCAGCTTCTTCTTAAGAGAATAAGTCTCTAGTCAAGTCAATTAAATAGCATATCATACTGTTTCCCCAAACCCCAATTGAAACCCATTGAAAAAAGGAAAGATTCAAGAAGCAAGACTCAAAATTGGTTCACTGAAAAAACTTCACAAGATTTAGGGTTGAAGAACTGGCAAGAAAAGTGACCAGAACATCCCAAGAATCTCCACAATAACATCAATTTGAAACGTATCGCATAGACTAAACGAGTAAACCCAAGTTATAAAAATTCAAAATTCAAAACTGAAGGGGAATATGAAACGACACGAAGCTCACAATTATTTTCTTTAAAGTGACTAACAATTAAAAAAAAAAGAAAAAAAAAAAGAGGTAAGGTTAAAGAGATAGATAGAAGAAGAGAAGAAAGGCTTCACCTTTGTCAACGGGAAACGAAAGTGTGGCAGTGAAGAAGGAAGAGGAGGAGAATGGCGATGAATGAATGATAGATCTGTGGGGAGGATTCAAAAGAGAGCCTCTTTATTTTTCCGCCCAAGAAAATCATCCGATACGACCAAGTGCACTGAAAGCCCATGTGGCCCAAACATCACGGCCCGTCTATATTGGAAGTTCGTTTGTGGTGTGTGATTCAGCATCATTGTTGCAAGTCATTTCATTATGTTTTTCCATCATCTTTGTGAAATATTTTTCGATGTTTAACAACTCGGATAGATTGTCGAAATAACTCTTCGGCCTTTTTGTAGTGGTGCCAATGTGGTCTTTACCGAAAAAGACAGAGAACGCATGAACGCAACTTACTCATGTCATGATAAAACTATAGGATGTCTACACCAGATTAAATTTCGTTGAAAGTAATTGGTAACCTTGAAATCGACTCCATTATATAAAAACTGTGAATGGAAAATAGTTGATCCGCTTCTCCTAAACACAACTATCGAGGTCTCTCTGATTTCACTCCTCTCAGATGTTGGAGTAGCTCGAACTCACTAGCTTCGGGACCTTTTGTCTCATCTCTGGGATACTTTTTCTCTGGTCTTTTTTTCATTTTTGTGCTCATCCTTTTTCCCGTCTTTAATTTCGTTTGATTACTTGGCTACGTGGCTCCATGTGTTCAGATGGAGTAGTTGTTTGTTGGAATCTCTCCCGGCGTAGCTCCTTATCTCGTCGCTGAAATTGCAGGTCTCGCCAGTCACCGCTGGTCTCTGCATCTCGAGTTCAAGCTCCGATGACAATGAACATTTCACAAGAGCTTCTAACCTATCAACATGACAAAGGAGATCTATTCTCCTCTATGGAGATCTTCTTCCAAGTCACAGTTTTTATCTGAAAAAGGATATATGTTCTCCTTTAGGCTGATTCCTAGTGTACACATTAGTATTGAAGATGCAAGTCGGAGTTTATAGATGTCAATAGTCTTTCTTGACTAAGTAGGTGATAGAAGTCACTGATGTCGTATTGTATCAGTTGTTAATACAAAAGACATGCATGGTGGTGGATAATACGTGGATGCAAGATATTGAACTGAAGAAGAATAAATTGAAGTTTATGTCTTGACATAATCGCTGAACTAGTTGTTGACATAGGTTGCGTGAGATAATACACCATGAGGCATGCAAAGTGGTGGAGATCATGTGGATGCAAGATGCTCAGATGGCGTGGGATACACTTGAGGAGAGAAAATTTATACCTTCAAAAAAAGACAAAAAATAAACTTGCCTTAGAAGAAAAGTAATAAATGCAATTCTAAGAAAAAATGTATTTATTAATATGGAAGATGTTCATATCTATGGTTTCCTTGGACAAGAGGTTTGAGAACGTGGAAATTAATATAAAATAACTATAGTCGTTTGTATTCCATAAGACACATGAATTATTATTATAGAAGAAGAGTGAGAATCCCTTAATAGTGTTCTTGGGTTGTGTTGAAGCAGACGTTAAAGTACCAAAGATGGAGAGACAAGTTTGGGTAAATTAGGAATTTTTCAATAGCAGTTGTTATGGTCTTAACATACACAATGTAAAGCTGATTAAACAAGTATTATCCCTTATATATTAATTGAGAAGTCATTTAAGTGATTTTTGCTGACATGTCGCTTATATAAGAGTTTTCTAATTAATTGTTATAATTTGATTGGTTGATGGTTTTTAATTTTTTATTTATTTAATTAAAGTTTTTAAAAGGAAACAAATCTTAGAATTACCTAATCTAATACATGTTTCCAAAAATACAATTAAACATCTTAAATATAGATGAATTAATATAATTTATTTATAGAAACAATTAAATATCATAGATTACATTAAATAAATTGATAATGTACATTTAAATACATATGATATTACATAAACAATTATAAAAACAGTCTTTAATATATTTATATTAGAATTGTTCAAAAAAATATATTTATATTAGTAGTGAATACAATAAATCATAGATTCCAGAAAATTAATTAATGTAAATCTAATAATATTAATTAAATTCACTCATTCACTCTCTCTCTCTCTATATATATATTTAAAATGTTTCAAATGAATGCAAAATAGTCAAATATATAATTTTAAAATATTCTCATCATTTTCTAATGACAATGTGATATCATAGATAAGTTATCACTTTTAAAAATGATTAAAATATTTGTATATTTTAAAACATAAAAATTATATGGTAACTCATTTAAAATTATATTAATCAAGAAAAATTATTTAATTCATCTATTAATATTAAGAGATGAATTAAAATTATTATATGGTAAGTCACTTAAAATTATATTATATGGTAATTCATTCAAAATTGTTATATAGTAAGTCATTTAAAATTAAATTAATCAAAGTATTTTTCACATGCTTTTCCTAGACTTAATACTCTATTAATATTATTTATATAGCTTTGAGTATAATATAATTAGCATGGTTGTTTCAGATAGTAAAAAAATAAAGGAAATATTAATAAAAAGCAGAAAGAAAGAATAATAAAATATGTTTGTTGTGTTTTGGTTCTTTTATATTCTTATGTATTTAATTTTATATATGTGTCGAGATGCGTGCATTTTTGTGTTACTATAAATGTGAACTAATTAATTTTATGTGTTTTTAAAGATCAATGAAAATGACATGTTCTACAATTATTAAAGTCAAAGATAAAAAATATAATATAAATTGCAAGTAGGATAAATTATTTAAAATAGTGAGATATATATTTTGCGGTATAATAAACTTTTTAAAGGGCTTTTTACAAAAGTGACTCAAAATTTGAAGTCAATTATAAAACCAACCCCTGATTTTTTTGAAAATTTGATTTTCCCTTTTTACCCTAGAATTTCGGATAATTTACGAAAATGCTATTAATTTAATATTTTTTTTTCCGAAAATATGTATATTACTATATCAGCCTCATCTTCATCAAGTATTTACAATATTATCATTGGCTTCAATACACCAACCACCATGAACAACCAATTTGAAGCTTTTAATGCTTCTAAAAATAGATTTTGACTTTCTTTTTTCGTTTGTAAAGGTTAAAAAACTTCATCTCTTTCACTTTCTCTCTTTAATCATCCAAAAATACAGAAGATTTTGATTCAAAATTTTGTAAGGTTCATAGAGGCATTTAACGAGTGGAGCGCCCATGGTTCTTGGTCATTAACGAGTGGGTCGCTCAAGTTGGTCATTTTCTGTGGTATTGGAGAAGCTACACAGGTTATCTCAGTTGTAAAGGTATGAAATTGATTTTTTACCTAGATTTGTTCGTCCTGAAGACCTCCATATAAGTCTTCTAGTTGGAGCAGACTTATATGAAAGTCTTCTGGTCAAAGAACATGTTAGTTTTTGCAATTGACTTTCTTGGTGTCTTTTTCAAACGAGTCATATGGAAGTGGGAAGACTTCCTGGAAGTCTCCCAACATTTCTTTGTTAACAAAAAAAAAAACGCGAAGACTTACACGTAAGTCTTCTAGAAAAACAGGTTTGTTTTTGCAATTGATCAAATTGTGTCAGAAATTTGACTTTCTCAGAACTTGTAAGTCTTCTGGGTACGATTCAACTAAAGTCTTCTCAACTTTCAAAATTAAGTCTTCGAACCGTTGGTGTAAGTCTGCTTAGGTTACTTTTGCAATTAACAATAAAAACTTAAAATAAGTCATTTCAACCAGAAGACTTACAGGGAAGTCTTCGGACAGAAGACTTACTAATAAGTCTTCTGGAGTTTTATTCCGGGATTCTGGTCAAGAAAAACTTACGACAGAAGACTTATTCGTAAGTCTTATGTCGGAAGACTTCCCTGTAAGTCTTCTGGTTGAAATGACTTATTTTAAATTTTTATTGTTAATTGCAAGAGTAACCTAAGCAGACTTACACCAACGGTTCGAAGACTTAATTTTGAAAGTTGAGAAGACTGTCGTTGAATAGCACCCAAAAGACTTACTTGTAAGTCTTCTGTGAAAGTCCACTTTCTGACACAATTCAGTCAATTGCAAAACAAACCTTTTTTTCCTAGAAGACTTACTTGTAAGTCTTCTCCGGCATTTCGATTTTTTTTTTAAATCAAAGAGAGACTTCCCGAGTGGTCTGCTGTAGAAGACTTATCTGGAAGTCTTCCATTGTACATTTCCAATTGCAAAAGTGACCTCTCCGGAAGACATACCCGTAAGTCTTCTTGCGAAGACTTCCAAGAAGTCTTCTAAGTCGATTTTTAATAAACTTTCATTTTCTCTAAACATATAGACTTTTAAATATTTTCTTCTTATATTAACCAAATACTAAGGCTACTGAATGAAATTTTTACCTTAATAGGTGGTAATTATGAGGTTCCCTATCAACATTATGGTTTTTAGCTAATGATAGAAGGTTATATTGATGTTCTATGTTATCTAATGTGTTTTAATTATATTTTTTTCAGATGATGCGCCAGTTACCGGTAGTCTATGGAGAATGGTTGGTGAAAGATCATTCTTGGGAATTTGTGGTTGATTATGTCAAAGGAGCGAGAATGTTCTTTTTGACCGAAGGTTCTACACATGAGGAACTTGTTCAAATGGCTCAAGAAGATTATAACCTAGACATGAACACAGAGGTTGTGGAGTTGACCTACTCATTACCAGAAGCAATGATGCAACAGATGGCTCCAGC
>MU105610.1:402678-468454 GCA_012274485.2 Sinapis alba | reverse complement strand
TGTGAAGTCGTCCCAGAAGACTTATCCAGAAGACTTATCCAGAAGACTTTCCAGAAGACTTACGGGTAAGTCTTCTGTGAAGTCGTCCCAATAGAAGACTTACCCGTAAGTCTTCTGGAAAGTCTTCTGTGAAGTCGTCCCAGAAGACTTATCCAGAAGACTAATCCAAAAGACTTACCGTGTCCATGAGCCATGCTAAGGGGGTTCGGATTACTTGATACCAATAACTTAGATAACGCTTCAGTTTGCGATCAAAAGATTTTCTCCAATTTCTGCAAACACAAAATGTAGATAAGTCTTCTGCAAACACAAAATGTAAACAACAAAAGTATCACTTACGGATCTTTTTCACGTGATCCATAAGCGCCTTGGTCAACTGCTTGTTCGGGAGTGCAAAAGGATCATAGCCATGACCAACCTTAGTGTTTGGGATGATCAATTTGGCTGTGCTATTCCCCTGAAAATGAGATTGCTGTGAGAGAGCAAGCTTCCTATCTCGTTCACTCCTTCCCCGGATAGCTGTCAAAGCAGAATCCTTCTTTGCAAGCCTCCTAGCGTCCTGCATCTTTACATTTGATACAATGTTTTCGTCTTTGTCCATTAAGACAACACTAGCTTCAGCAGCACTCTCATCAGGTTCTTTGGCTTTATCAGCAGCCTCTTTGGCTTTGGCCTCTTCCTCCAGTTTGGCCTCTCCGAGCCAGGCCTCTGCGGCCAGTTTGGCCTCCTTTTCCTCCTTTTCCTTGGCCTCCTTTTCCTCCTTTTCCTTGGCCTCC
The DNA here is from genome assembly GCA_012274485.2 of Sinapis alba. Classification (NCBI taxonomy): domain Eukaryota; kingdom Viridiplantae; phylum Streptophyta; class Magnoliopsida; order Brassicales; family Brassicaceae; genus Sinapis; species Sinapis alba. The sequence continues at coordinate 467,678 of MU105610.1, read as the reverse complement.
TTTTCCTCCTTTTCCTTCGCCTCCTTTTCCTCTTTTTTCTTGGTCTCCTTTTCCTTGGCTTTAGCCTCCTTTTCCTTAGCTTTAGCCTCCTTTTCCTTGGCTTTAGCTTCCTTTTCCTTGGCTTTAGCCTCTTTGGCTTTCTCCTTTTCCTTGGCTTTAGCCTCTTTGGCTTTAGCCTCATTGGCTTTAGCCTCTTTGGCTTTAGCCTCTTTGGCTTTAGCCTCATTGGCTTTAGCCTCTTTCGCCTTAGCTAAGGCCTTCTCTAAGCCTTTATTGGCCTTCTCTTTCAACTCCTTCTCTTTCAACTCCTTCTCTTTACCCTCTTTCACTTCCTTCTCTTTGGATGAACTCGGTTCTTCATCCTGTCTTGCTTTCACCCCATTCACACTTTCACTCTGCAATACAAACGAAGTTTTCAGCCAAATTTCCTATTAATTTTTCTAAAGGGAGCATGGTTTCGGAACTAACCCCGTGTTCGAGCCTCCTTTTAGGCAGACTTGAGATAGTTTGTTGAAGATCATGAGAGGAGTTCTCTTTTCCGGTGATTCCCAGCTTCTTCTCCACTAACATCCATCCTATTCCCAAGAAGCTTCATCTCCTTAAGGCACGTCCCAAACCCATCCCTCATGACATCTGTGAGGTCCTTGAAACATTTTTCAATGTATGCTTTGTCAACCCCACTCACAGGAATAGAAGCCTCTGAACGAGCATCTGGAATAGCCCTCGAAGGATTATCTGGAATATCCTCCGAACGAGGCTCTGCAGGTGCCTCTATACGAGCTCTCTTTGAAGGTCTCTCAATATCTTCTTCTCTCACAATAAGACTCTTCACAGAACTCTCTTCCTTCATGTACACAACCTGCGTCTTTGGATTGGTCCACGGGTAGATACCCTCGTCTTCCCAGCAATTCATGGTCCACTTTCAATTAGGCGGAGCATTAAACATGACTTGAATAATGTTCTCGACAGACACATCCTCTCTATCATTATCTCATTTTGGAAACATTTCTTCGATGTTCCTTTCAACATAGTTGATCACGCGAGTCTGCATTATATAAAGATATCAAGTTAGATATTTGACGTATTAGAACAATAGAAGACTTATATGTAAGTCATTTATAAAAAAAATTGACCAGAAGACTTAACTAAGTCTTCCCGTAAGTCTTCTGGCTAGAAGACTTTCGAGTTAAGTCTTCTGGAAGACTTAACTAAGTCCTTCACATAAGGAAGACTTAACTCGAAAGTCTTCTAGCCAGAAGACTTACGGGAAGACCAAGTTAAGTCTTCTGGTAAGTCTTCTGGTCAATTTTTTTTAGATGACTTACATATAAGTTGTACTATTTAGGGAAATTACCTATCTACTGATAGCGTCTTTAAAACATTTGCGTCCTTTGCCACCCTTAAATGCCAGCAACGGTGGAGACGGTCTGTTTGGTAAGGGATTCCCATAATTAGCACCCAATTCGGGCAGAGCATGGTAGATCCACACCTGGAGAACTTGTATGAACCCATCGACAGTATACGACTTCGTGAAATCTTTTGCCCTCAAAGAGTCCATCAACACCTTAAAAACCACTCTCCCCCATGGATAATTCTCGAATCTCTCCAAATCCATGACGAGCCTTGCAAGACTAGCTCGTGTTGCGCTTGAGTACTTCATCCCTTCAATGAATCCAGAGAAGATAGCTAGGTATCCCAGACGCATGCGATCATCCCGAGAGCACTCTTGGCATCTCTTAAGTGCTCTTATTATCTGCTCCGAACTTGGACCAGCATCGACAGAAACACCAATCCGCTCCCAGAAACTGGCCATCTCATTTGTAACCGCACATCTCGGATTTTCAAGGTGCTCGAGGTACTCGCAGTTGAGACCAGTGAGTTGTTCAAACTCTATCAGTGAAAACCCCACCGGATCTGCACCAACTAGACTCCAAAGCTCATACTTTTTCTTGATGTTGAGCTGGAAACAGAGCATGTAATGAACCAACCTTGATGTCCAACCAAAATCCATCTCCTTGAACTTTAGGAAGACTCCCAATCTTGATTCCTTAAGCTCCTCGTATTCATCATCATGTAGAGTATCCCTTACAGCAGAAAACAACTTCGAGTCATTTGTATGGTATGCTATTCTTTTGATTGGAAAGGGCTCTTCCCCTAAGGTAAATATCCTCTTCGGGAGTTCTAGTGAATCCATTTTTCAGTCTGCAAAACAATTAAAAACCAACATCTCAATCACAAACCAAACACAATTACTGGAAGACTTCGTAGAAGACTTCCAGTTATTATTATCCGGGAAGACTTACTGGAATACTTATTGGAAGACTTACTGGAAGACTTACTGGAAGACTTACTGGAAGACTTACTGGAAGACTTCCAGTAAGTCTTCCACTAGGCTTCCCGGATAATAATAATTGGAAGTCTTCTACGAAGTCTTCCAGTAATCTTCTCCGAGAATCTTACTTGAAGACTTCCTCGAAGACTTCTTCGAAGACTTCCACAAAGTCTAGACAAACATATTGAAGAACTTACAGTCAGAAACTAAAGCGGTGAAGTTAGGGTCGGCAACGACAGCAGCGGTTAGTAGATCTGCAAAACTCGAAGTAAAATACGAAGTTAGACTATCGCGTTTATGGTTTAACGGCGGCGAAACTTCGTAAAGGTTCGCCTTAAGTCAAAACCTGGACTCGACACCAAAGAGTAAGAACTTACCGGCAGCGGAGCTCAACGATAACAATAACAGAACACGAACGGTTTTGGATCGGAAAAAAAAAGGAAGCGGGTTAGTTTAATCTCCAGAAATACTATTCCAACATGAAAGATAATAGAGATTCAATGAAAGAAAGAAATTAACGCGGTGAAAACGACGGAAAACGAGAAACGGCAGAAATTGTCTTCGGTATCGCCTTTAGAGAGAAACGGCTAGGGTTCCGTGGTTTACCAGCAAATAGTGAATTAATTAAAAAAAAAGTAAAAAATTAGTATTTATATGTGCGGTAAAACATCCGGTTAGGTTAACTGTAAATTGGTAAAATTCAAAACCGGTTCGGCATAGAAGACTTACGGGTAAGTCTTCTAGCAAAAAATATGCGAGAAGACTTACGGGGAAGTCTCTTACACCCTAATACGTCGAAAAGACTTACATTTAAGTCTTCTAGCATAATATGTTTAAGAGACTTAAGTCTTCCGTTACCCTAAACAAAAAGCCAAACTAAATATCAGTAAACCCTACACTAGACTTAAAATCAACTCCAAAACTGTTTAATATACACAAAAATAAACAAATATATGTAAAAAACGAATTTTCAAAAAAATTAGTTAGGCTTCCAAAATCTAACCCTAAAGATACATACAATACTAGAACATATGTTTCCAAATCCTAGACCAAAGAATATCATGAGATGATACATTCACTCATCTATGTTGAAAACAATCCAATTTTACCAGATTTTATTTTATATCACTTACAAATATTTATTATTACATGATTTAGATTTTTCCCACATCAAAATATTTTTTATGTAATTTATTAATTATTTTTAAGATTTACTAAACGAGAAGACTTACATGTAAGTCTTCTTAAGAAGACTTACAAAATCGTAGAAGACTTAAAAAACACGGAAGACTTAAATAGGCTATGAAGGTAAAAACGCATACAGTTTTTTTTTTGTCATAAGGGGCTTGTTGTAATCTCACTACCCTTTTAGGTTACTTTTGCATTTGATTGATGTTTGGGTACACTTTTGCATTTGAATTCAAGTTTTAGGTTGATTTTGGCAATTTTCCCCTTTTTAAATGTACAACAATAAAAATTTTAACAAATTTTATACAAATAAAAATATTTTATTTGATATAATATTGGATTTCATATTACTATTAAGTATATATGTCTAAAATAACAATATTTCATTATTAAAAATTTTAAAATTATTTTTTATTAACTAATCAGATTTAATTAAAATAGGTATGTTTTAAAAGAAGAAATGATTTTTAGCTCATTTAAGTTTTATGTTAAATACTAAATAATAAAATGATTGAGAAAGTTTGATTTTTTATTTGACTAAATTATGAGAGAAATTACTTAGACCGCTATTTTCCTAATACATGTTTTCATGTTTACATTAACCAAATTTATCCTTGATTTTAAAGAGATGAATCATACTATATATTAATTGAGAAGTCAATTAAGTAATTTTTTTCTTATATATTGTTAATAAGTTAAGTTTAAAAAAAATATTTTTGTAATTTGATTGGTTGTTGACGTTTATTAGCTATTTATTTTAATTAGATCTAAAAATAAAAGGTAACTATAAAACTAACTAGTATAAATTACCAAATAACACAAGCAATATTACAAATAATGATTTATGGTAACTAATTGTAGAATTGGAGAAATAATATATATTTTATGAATTTCTTTTTCTTTATCAATTATTTATATATAATTAAATAAAATACTTTAACTTTTTTATTGAAAGAAATTTAATGGTTATATATTATTATATAAAAAATTAGATTTGTAGGTAAAGAATTTTTAGAATTTTTTATATTTTCTAAAGTCCATATAAAAATGTTTATAAAATAATTTTATGATAAAAGCATTCGATTATTGTATTGGTCTTACATTAAAAAACTCTTTTTTATTTTTTGAAAGCTAAAGTATTCCCGGTTTTTCATGTGTTAAAATAAAATATTAAGTAATTCTACAAATAATTATCTGAATTGATTATAATATTATTTTTATATAAGAGAAATATTTGTAATGACTAAGGTTTACGTTGTTGAACTATTTTAAATATCACAAGTCTTCTAAAAATATATATTAAAATTTTTGATTATCCAACTATTTGAAACTAATTAAAAATTAAAATTTTAATTATTATTTAAAAATTATAACAATAGAACTTTAATATATATATTTTTATATAATATAATTACCCGCAAAATTGCGTATAAACACCTAGTAATAGATTATCTAGGTGATTTCTAATAAAGCAAAAAGTGTTTGCTAATTCCTATTGTTTATTGATTTACCTTCTTCATTACTTTATTATGATTACATCTTGCACTTACATATATATCTATTTTTTGAAGATTTTATAAGTGGATTCATAGGGTTTGCTTTTTTCTTATCCTCCGGTTCTTCCATCCTATGCGTTGGAGAGAATCTTACCAACAATTCCCCTCTCTTTGAGAGGTGGTTTCACTTTCCTAACCGTCTTGTTATTTTTTGTAGAGGTTTATACAAACGATGCAACAATTGTCGATGATATTCCATGTGTGGATGGGTGTTAACGTTACCATTCAAAGTGACTAGATTTTAAATTCTCGGCTCTTTCAGTACTAAATCACCACATAAGTAATTGTAAAGCTATAACTAAAGTACTAAGCTACATGTGGTATCTTAAAAGTTATGGACTGCTAATGGTAAAGAACCAACAATTTTGAAAGAATACAATTATGTTAATTGGTTATCTTATCTTAGAAACTCATAGTCCCTAGGTGGATCTATATTTATTTTTGATAGTGAAACACTATATATAAATCAACCAAATTAACTCTAAATTCATAGCTTTAGATAAAGCAAAGAAAACTTAGAGCTTTTGAAACTTGGTGAAAGTTATTACCATGTGATAACAAAAAAAAATAGTGATCATGCACTGAATTTTGTGTATAATTGTTAATTACATTTTAGAAAAAATGACATAAAACATTAGACTATTGATTTCAGTGGAGTAATCTCAGTAGATTATGTCCATTACGATGATGATGTAGGATACATTTATTAATTGTAAGATCAAATTACAAAATCATCAAAAAATATGTTTAAAGCCTATAAAAGATAAAGTTTGGCTGTAATCCTATTTAACTGACTGTAGATCTCAAGAAATATGTTCAAAGGAAAAACTAAGTTAAAATGAATATGCCAAAAGAACTGTGAAATTCATGTCTACCCATATCTTAATTATATAGTGCTAATTATATGGTTTATATGATAAATGTTTGTGTGTTAATGATTTAAGTGCAAAGCTTTGACATATAATCGGAGTGGTATACAATACTCTTTAAAAACGCTAATGACAAATCACCTTGTAAACGTAAATGAGATCGTTTCTAGGAGAATGAATGGTATTGTATATTATTTAGTTTACATAAAAGTCTGGAGGGGGGATCAATAGATCATGTTCACCTTCTTACCAAGCAAATACAGTAGCTATTAACAATGTTACCAACTCATATGCATTCGACTTTTTCTTCTACTTTCAATGGTACTTTTCGAGTATTTATATATTTATTGTCATTTATATTCATGTGGTGAATTGTTGGAATCAATTTTAAGTAGGGGTGGGCATTTCGGTTTAGTTTTGGGTTCGGTTTGGTTTGGTTAATTTGGGTTCTATAAAACTTCACCCAATCAAAACCAAACTAGCTTTGGTTGGGTTCGGTTTGGGTTTAGGTTGATTCGGTTTGGTTTAGATTTAGTTCGGTTTATTTTGTTATGGTTCGGTGTAGTTCGGTTTGGTTATAAAATATATTACTAAAACAGTGTATCCAATAACTAAAAATATGAATATTAAGTTTAGCTCTCGTATAAATTATAATCCAACTGAAAATAAATCTTTATTAAAGTCTAAAGCCAAACAAAACCAAAACCCCAATTTAACTATAAAGAAAAAAAAAGATGAAAAATCCAGATGTCTCTCTGTCACTAAGGATAACCTGCAACAACACAATAACTTTATAAATTAATCGTTCAAACCAATATTCATCTTTTATATAGAGCCATCATAGAATTTTATAAAATAATATAACTTTAGTAAAGCTGACCATTTTTACTGTTACAGAGACGGGTGAAGCTCACTTTCATTCTGAGATTGAGGGTGAAACTCTAACAAATTAAAAAAATAGATATTAGATCATATACGTGGGATTATGAGAAACTACTCAATTAGGATTCCTAAAAAAGAAAACTAAATACCTGAATCCATGAATTGGTTTTCTTCTTCTAGATTTTCAAGAGTCTTCATTACTTCTGAACGAAGTGATGCACGTAACCAGTCTTGGGTCAGAACCAACGCTTCAACCATATCAGGTGTCAAACAACTTCGATATTGGTCTAAAATACGATTTCCAGTGCTAAAAGCACACTCAGATGCAACAGAAGATACTGGTATAGCAAGAATTTCTCTGGCCATTAGAGACATAATTGGGTATTTTGAGTTGTTTGTCTTCAACCAGTCTAAAAGATTAAACGGAAGCCCCAAGTCATTTTCAACTGGTACATACAGCTCGTCTTTGAGATACTTTTCCAGCTCGTTTACAACTTCTGAAGTTGTTCTTTTAGCAACCATAACTTTAAAAAGGGATCATCAATGTTGTAATCTTCCATGTCCTTGTAACCTTGGCTTGATTCGGTTACATTCTCACCATCATCAGCAGCAGAATATTGTAGATTTAAAGTGTTGTACCGATCACTATATACCTTGAATATTCTTCCCAAAACATCCATTACCAACTTAGACATTTCTTTGCACTTTGGATTACCTCTTCTGTAGATAATTTCAAAGCTGTACTATGTAAAAACCATTTTGCGACGAGGATCAAGTATACCAGCCAGTATCAATATCTTATTGATTTTCTCAGTACCTTCCCAATATTTAGCAAACTTAGTTGTCATTGCAGAAGCCATATCTCTTAAATCAACGTCTTGACTATAAGCCATATTCTCCACACTTGACTGAATTTTGCATATATCATTATAACAACCATTTGATGTTATTTTTATAGAAGAAGAGAAGGCTAAAGTTGAGTCATAGAAAGACTTCAAGAACTTTACCATATGCCGCACTTTGTCCCAGTCAACAGCTGTTGGAGGTCCTTTCCTCACCTTCCCATTAGAATCAAGTTCTTTGAACCATGCATCATATGGCTTATCCATATCAGCCATCCTTTCAAATGCAGTTCGATATTTAAGTGCACTTTTCAGCATCAAGTAAGTTGAGTTCCACCTAGTAACACAATCCAATACCACACTTCCTCTTGTTATCTTCTCAACCTCCACCCAACGCTTAAAAGATTCTAGTCTTGAAGTAGAAGACCTCACATATTTGACAGCATTATGGACACTTATTATGCTCTTACTTATATCATCCAACCCTTCATTGGCAATCAGATTCAGTATATGTGCACAACAACGTATGTGCATAAACTCACCATTCATCATAAAAGCATCATTGTTCTTTTGGAGCAGCCGATCTTTCAAAATGCTGATTGCTTTATCATTGCTGCTTGCATTATCAAGTGTGATAGCAAACACTTTCTCAATACCCCAATCATCCAAAGATTTTATAAATTGATTTGCAATGGTCTCTCCTTTATGATCAGGAATAGGACTAAAACTAATAATCCTTCTGTGCAGTTGCCAATCCATATCAATGTAATGAGCAGTTATAACCATATAACTCAAAGTTGTAATAGCAGTCCATATATCGGTAGTAAAAGAAATCGCTTGCTTATTTAAGCTTAAAGTAGTCCTCAATGCAGTTTTCTCAGCATTGTACATACCAACAACCTCCCTTGTAATTGTTCTTCGCGATGGAATACGAAACCAAGGAATAGCAGTCTCACAAAACTGTCTAAACCCTTCATTCTCAACAAAAGAAAATGGCAACTCATCCATGATAATCATTTTCACTGTTGCTTGCTTGCACGCGACATGATCAAAAGGTTTAGTCATACAAACACTTTTACCACCATGAACATTCTGTCCACCACTAGACAAGTGTTGCTGAGAATCAGATTCGAGAGTATCTAAATAATCTTTGCATTTCTTCATGTGTGAAATCATAGTGCTAGTTCCGCATGTGGAAGGACATGAATAGATCTTACCACAATAATTGCATGAGCACTTTGATTCATCATCTTCAAGTTTCGTAAAAACTTGCCACGCCGGTGATCGTGTTGGCAGTTTTCTTTTTGGCTTTGGCGGTACTGGTGGAGAATCAGATTCTTTTCTTTTACCGCTGGCCTTGTTTTTGTTATTCATCTACACATAAAACATAGAAGTTGTTAATAAATAGAAAGAACGTCCAGTTACTTCTTTCTTTTCATTAGAAACAATGAGTTGTGAAACAATTTAAACTTTTTAAGCTAGATGACAAAACTCTTAAGTCTTAACCACGTCAAAGGCAGAAATACATAATAGCAAAAGAGCAGGCTATTTAGTATTTATAATCAAACAAACGTAACAAAGACTTGTAAGCATTCCAAAACCTTTTAACTAAAAGACTATTTGCATCTACCTTTTTGTCATTATTGATCCTAGAAGAACTTATGTTACATAATTTTACCTTTAGGCAATGGAAATTGAATATTCTACGATGAAAGAGATGAGACGGCAATGACTTTAGATGCCTATAGTTCTTACGTTTAGGTTTTGTTTTTAGTAAAATCTTTAGGTATTAAGATTAAAATTAGAGAATATATATAATAATATTATTTGCATTGTATTTGGGAATTTTTTAAAAAATATGGAAGTTAAGAAAAAAGGAAAACGAAACTTTAACTAAAAAATTCACATGTTAATATAATAATATATATTAATAGCTAAATATAAATTGGGTTATCGGTTTGGTTTGGTTTTAAACCAAACCAAACCAAACCATTCGGGTTGAGTAAAACAAAAACCAATTGGGTTATGTAAAGAAAATAGTTCGGTTTTGATCGGTTTAACTTCGGTTGGGTCGGTTCGGTTCGGTTCGGTTTGGGGTTTTTGCCCACCCCTAATTTTAAGACATGGTCTGCTGGTACACTTTCACCAAATTTTAATAATTTATGGTGAATTCCTTCAATGTTTAACCAAATTATGAGAGCGATCGATGCATCAATGTGGACGATGTTATGGAGTGTAGTCATATGTCAAATTGGAGTTTATTTGAATGAAAATATTTTTCATCAGTTTATTGCTTGAAAGCCACGAAGCCCGATTAAGGTTAAAGACCTTAAACCAACTGCATAGATGAATTAATGCTAAACCATACATGCACACCATTCCAAGCCAAATAGAGATCAAGCTGAGGTTCGAGTTCGAGTGCAGATTCACGTATATGTGCATCAACTCAGTAACATGTTTTTTTTTTACTTTTGATTTTATTTTTAATATCTGAATAGTATTAAACTCAATTTTTTTTTCAAAATATTAAGGTGTCATAATCAATTCAACAATTTATGACAGTTTTTTTCTTCTTTGTTCAATGTAAAAGGCTAAAAGCTCCATAATTTATTATACTATAAAATAATATATTTCTCTTTCCCAATAAGTAGATATTATCTTCTTCTCTTTTTTTTTTTTTCTGGCTTTCTTGAGAAAGCAACATAAAAAACTGTCGAGGTTGGTTAAAAGACACCATATCAATCAGAGGTTTTAGGTTTTGGAATCTAATTAAAAGACCATTAAATCGATTTCTAGTTTAGGATTAAATAAATAGAGTCGGGCTGTTGTAAACGTCTTATCATTCATCGTCTTCATTGTTTACTTTTGTGTTGTCAGAAGTGAGGTCCACCTCTGGAGGCTGTTGAGGTTGTTATTCAGAGTGTGGCATGAGTTGAGAGAGTGAAATCACGGTTGAGAGAAAAGAGAGAGAGAGGGATACAAAGTTCACCGGTGAGCGAGAGAGTGTTTCTTGGGGTTTTCCGGTGAGTGATACAGCTGCGTTGATCACTGAGATTAGTGAATTCCAAAGAATCCTCGGCCATATATAGGATTGTAGTTTGCACCTGAACTGGATAACATCTTGATGTGTTCTTTCTTTTAGTTCTGTTGATAAATTCTCGGAATCACCAAATCAAATCGAAACCGATCTAACCAAATAACGAACCAATCCACTACAAAAATGTTTGTTGTTTTCTATTTTGAACGATGTGCATACCCATAACAAAGTGGCATACTCACGATGACATGACTTTAATTAGAAAAAAAACTAGAAACATTTACACAATATGTCACATTACCTCTTTCTTATTACACTCTAAGACACTTTTCTCTCCTAAGACACTTTTCCTTAACTTTTCTTTGTCTCCTAACTAATCTAGTTACATTCTTTTAAAAAATATAAAATAAAATATATCTACCTAGCATCAATTAATAATAAAGTCACGTGAATTGCTATAAGCCTTTGATTTAATTATATATTGGATGGTCAAGATTTATTCTTCCTCTTTCCTCTGTGAATCTCATCCACCGTAAACACCATTTCAGCCTTCGTCAAATATGATTGTCACAAACTCGAATGCGGGTAACCCTAACCACGGTGAGCTTCTTTGCCTGAGCCACTGCACTCATCGTCCTCCGGTCACGGAAAAACTTTTCGTGCTGCCATGTATCTGTTTTTCTGATTCATCTTGTTTCTTTTTACCGCCAACAAATCGCAGCTAACAAATCAACATGAAATCAAGAGCAATAAGACCAACTCATATGATTTGAGATTGTCATTCATTTTGTTCCTGTCAATGAATTAAGAATCCCCAAATTTTCTGTAAAATTCGCAACCCTAAAAGCCTGGGGAAGAAGAAGACATAATTACAATAATGCCATTAATGAATTAATATTTTTTTGAAACGTGTATCTTGAATCAAATCCATGTATGGAGGACATAAACATACCAACTTAACACTAGATTACAACGCATTACGTTTACACTGCTCATAATAAAGTCAATATAAACATTTATTTATTTTTTGTAATAAAGCTAAAAACTAATGTCTCATAAATCAGTAACTAATATTGATTTTTGTTAATTTTCTCGGCTCTAATTTAACTTATACCTCAGTAATTATTAGTATTTTTTAGGTTTTATTAATCATATGTAGATATAGATGTTTGTGAGTCGGTGTACACGTAGACATATGTACATGTATACATTCTAAGTGTACATGTAGTGTTTATTAATTAAGTGTACACCATGTACACATGTAAATATAATATGTACACCATGTATACATGTAAATATAATATTTACCATGTACACCATGTACATATGTATACATGTAATATAATATGTACAACATGTACACATGTCAATTTGTTATTCGGTGTACACGTAGATAGAAAAATATAGTGTACATGTGAACCGTTGAACATGTGGATAATGAAACTGTGTGTATAACATATCATGTACATATGAGTACATATGAATATCATTACAACAACAACATACACAACAAATGACTCATGCTTTATGGGAAGCCATAGACCTTTTATAAAACCAGATTTGTGTTAATTTTTTCAACAAAACATCCCAGACAAACAACAACTAATTACATATTGAGTTGCGTTTGTACATTCCAAACCAAATATACAAACTTGTATTTTTGAAAAAAAACATTTATTTTTTGATAATATGATAACAACTCTCAAAAGTTTATTTACATTATGCAAATGTACATTACTTTAATAATATGTACATATACACCATGTACACATGTAAATATGTACATATGAAAATATGTATGCCATGTACACATGTACACATATACACATGTACACATATACACATGTACACATGTACACATATAATATAATATGTACACCATGTAAACATGTAAATATGTACACCATGTACACATGTAATATAATATGTACCATGTACACCATGTATATATGTACACATGTAATATAATATGTACAACATGTACATATATAAATTTGTTATTCGGTGTACATGTAGATAGAAAAATATAACGTACATCTGAATCGCTGAACATGTGGATAATGAAACTGTTTGTACAACATAACATGTACATATGAGTACATACGAATATCATTACAACAACAACATACACAACAAATGGCTCATATCTTATGGGAAGCCAGAAACCTTCTGATTTTATGTATAAATATATATTAGCATACTGTGGAGAAAATATAGAATAATTTCTTTAGTATGGTGGTTAAAGACGGTTGTTCTTTGCCCCGAAGACCGGGTTCGATACTTGAACAACGTATTTTAGCTTTTTTAAGTTTTCTTTAATGAATGGCATTTTTGTAATTTTATCTTCATCTTTCCAAAACCAATTAGGGATTCTGCATTTTTTTCTACAGCCGCCAAATTATCTTCACCCTATCCATCGTTTTTTTTTCATTTTTCTTATTCTTTATACTTTCAAGCTTGTAGAATTGTCGTTTACGATTTAATTTCAAGCTTCTAAACTTGAAAAAATCAACTTTTTATTTTTTTGATTTAGTATCTGAACTGGACCAAAACGCCACAACGTAACTCGATGGCAGAGCTTGACGAAGATGTAAAATCGTGGAAGAGAGTAACCCAAAGAAAAGACTCGGCACACACAAGAGGATCAAGGCACCACAAACTAAAGATTGAAAGAACATCCTTTGATTTGGACGAGCAGGACAAAATGTGTGGTAATGAGAGCTCGAGCAAGGAAAGAGGGCTTGGTGATTTGCTGTCACAATATAGAGGAGATTCTGATTTGGCCATATAAGAAAATATAGAACAAAATTTAAGAATAAAAAAAAAAAAATGGAAAGATGAAAGAGGAAAGAGAAATGAGTCTTACTAGTTTATACTTTAGTTATTGTTTGGTTAGAAACAGATGGAATAAGTTAAAGAAAGTGTTGTAGGAGCAGAAAGTGTCCTACAACGTAATAAAAACTCATAAAGTGACCATGAGTGTTAAAAGCTCAAAAAACTATTTACCTTAGAACATCTAGCCATTCTTCCTAATAAGGATAAATCAGCATATGAATAGTGTCAAATGCCATTGATGAGGATACATCACAAGATGAAAAAGATGAACAGTTAGAAGAAAGCGCAAAATGAAAAGAGAAAATTGAATTGTTTGTTGAGACTCCGATTTACTGAAAAACTAGTTCTTAAAAATTCTCTTAACAAACTTATTCTGGTTTGAACTAGAATACCCTCTCTCTCTCTCTTCCTCTCTTCCTCTCTTTTCTCCCAAAGAAAAAAAAGCAGCATCTCCGTTAAGCCCCGACGTCCGGCTCCTCCGGCGTCGGTGGTCCTCCCTCTACCCCCTCTTATTTTTCTGTTGCTTTCTGGTCCTATCAAGCTCCATTTTCGATATGTTTGGGTCTCTGGAAGCTCTATTGCTGGTGGTCTCCTAGTTCTGTTCCGGGCATCTCTAGCTCCGCCGGTGGTTGTGGTCCTCTGGAGCTTCGACGAGAGAGTGTGAGTTTGATGGGCAAGGGAGTCACTGTCAGATCTAGTTTTAATTTTCAGATCTTGTGGTGTTCTCCGGGATAGGCGGCAAGTGAGTTTGTGTGGCGTTCTCCTCCTTGGTCCTTGCTTTGTTTCATTATCCGAAGGTCTTTACTTCTCTTCGCGGTGGAGTGGTGTCAAACCCTTCTCGTTTCATCTCGGCTTGGTGTCTTGTCGAGGCGGCGAGTAGGTTATGGCTCAGGTTCGGCGGCCTTCTTTCTCGGTGACGTGTGCACAAGTGTGGTGGTGGTCGTGTGGCTGTCTCCTCTATGTGGTTTCGCACGTGCAGTAAAGGATCTGAACTCAAGCTTGGTCGTCTATGGCCGAAACGTGTTCTTTTTCTGGTGACTTCTTGAATTTTGGACGCTCGGCTCTGTTCTTCCTCTATCAGTTGAGTTTCAGTCTGGCATGCTTCTTCGGGGTGCTTCGACTCTCCATCGGTGCTATCCTGGGAGGCGCAATAGAGACCGGTCAGGTTCTCTGAACCGGTGCAAGGCATTGACTCGAGTGTTTCCCGAGTTTGTCATCTCGGTTTCCTCTTTCAGTGTGGAGGCTTGTGTGGTTTTTGGCCATCCCAGTGCCTGTTTGACCAGTTGGTTAAGTAGGTAGGCCGACTCCTTCTCTATTTGCAGGTACGGGTTGCTGAGTCGAGAATTTTTTCCTATCCAACCCATATTTCTGCTTGAAGGTATGACGTTTCAACGTTTGTAAGTGTTTATGGTTGTCTCGGATCCTTCCCCGATTCCCCGGTTTTTGTGAAATTCATTGCTCGGATAGATTGCGGGTTTGTTGAAGTAATTGGTATTCAGCTACTCCGGTTGGAAGGTCGACTAAGACGATGTGTACAGTCTATTAGGCTCGGGGAGTACCGGCAATGTGGGTCTCCTGCGTTAATTCCATCTTTTCGGGCTAGACATCTACTGGTTGAGAACGGTATCGATTATGTGTATGTCTTTCTCTATTAAACGGACCGCACTCGTTAGGTTTGTGTAAGGGAAACTTAGTAGGTCGGGACAGAAACGGGTTCTCTGATCCAAGTTTGTAATCAATTCCGAAATTCCGGTTCGGGTTTTCGTATTTTAATAAATATATATATTTTTTTAAAAAACTTATTCTGGTTTAAATAATTGGCATGCATTTCTAATATTTAGTAATTTTAATACTGAATACATCATTTATCTATTAAAAAGGCAACAATCACAGTGGCATCGACGTTCGAATAATCCATTCAGGTTCAGATTCTGGTAGGGGTTTTCGAGTTTTTGGATTTAGTCTCATAGACCCTGTTTAGATATTATTTTAGTATGAGTCAAATTTGGTTAATAACACTTAGCGTTTGAAATAATTTGTTACTCATATCAAACCCATTATGTAACCATATTTATTTTGGATTTTAGATATTTATATTATATATCCTAAATCTAAAGTTTTAAACAAGTTTAGGTCCGTTCGGATATATAAAACCGTAAAAGATATGAAGTACCCAAAATCCATCAAAGTTTATCCAATATCTTTCATAAGTATTTATGATTTTGTAAAATAAAAAATAAACTATTAATAATTGAAACTAAACATTTTTGAACTCTAAGTTTGACATTTACAGTTTCATATAATTTGAAAATGTTACAAAAATATTAATGAAGATTGTAAATAAAAAGGCAATACAACTAAATTATATATTAAAAATAGAAAATAGAACGTATGGAATCATAGTTCTATATATTCAGTTTTTTAGGTCGGGTCATATCGGTTATTTTTGGGTTAGATCTATTCGGGTTGGTTCTTTCGGGTTAGGATATATTTGGTCAGTTCTCTAGGATATAATTTTTTTGGATCCAACTACGTATTTGTAAAATTTTGGTTTGGTTTTGAGTCAGGTATTTTTGGATTGATTTCGATTCGGATTTTTGGGCTCGGGTAAAATTGGTAAGACACATTGCCTAATTCGTAAGACACATTGCCTACTCTTCTGTCGGGTTTCTTTTTCCAAGCACTGAGCCAACACTTTAGCATAGCTCCAATAAACTTAATTAGCTCCAATACCATTTTTCAACATGCTTTCTTCTTGATAATTAAGCGTTATGACTATCTCTTGGATCTGCGACTGTCCTCTCTGATCTAGCGTTGAAATATCTCATGTTAGACATCTCTGTTTCGGATTAGTACTTGACAGGTTGGGAATAACAAGAGTTTCTATTACCCCTCGAAGAATATGCCACAACGAGTTGGCTTCTTAGAACTCATAAGATGTTAGAAAAAGAAAAATAAATGAGCGTAACTTCACTTATATTACTTGATAATTTTTCATGGAACACACTACACAAATGTAACTTCATGTAGCAGAGAAACAAAAACAACAAAGACTGCAAAAAGATTATCAGAGATGCCAGATCTAGATAAAAGAGGCACAATTCATTTATTTGAGGCTTAGTTTTAAAAAGTGCTCGCTTTTGTCGCCATGGCGCAAGGCGAGGTGTGGCGATGTCCTCTTCGCCTCAGCACCTCAAGGTGTGGCCACATACACAAAGTGAGGGCTTTCTACACTTTCTTACTAATGTCAAGGCTCATAAAGTGATGCCTTACTGATCATAGGTCAAAACGAGTTGGTTTATCAAATATTAAACTGTTAAAAGATTTATAACTCATCTTTGGTGTCACATAGAAGTCCTTTGCAAACCCTAAGTTGGTCTTATATACCATAATCTATGTTTAAAGTTAAGGTTCCCTATGCTATTGTTTTTTCCTATGCTATTGTTTTTCTCTATGCTATTGTTCTTCTCTCTATTCACATGAACATGAACTCACGGCTTTGATGTTTGACGTTTCTTCTCATCTTTCTATTTGCGGGTAAGTAGGCTGTTTTTTTGTGTGTTTGGTTCTAAAGTTCTATTCTATCTATGTCTATGTTTTTGCACTAGATTTTTTTTCCTCATACGCAAAGCACTAGATTTGTGTCACCATAGCGTAAGGTGAGAAGCGAGACACTCATCGCCTCACCTTGCCATGCGCCATTTAAAACCAGGTGCTGAGGCGAAACATATTTGTTTAAACACTTAACTTATCTAGTTCGGTCAAAATGTAGTGTCAATGTGGTCTTTTACCACTGATGATTAATATATAACTCATAAACACAACCCACAAAGTGGCTTACTCATGAAGAGAAGATTTCAAAAGACTAAATTGTTAACAGAGAGATTGATATAGTCTCCACCATCAAAAAACAAAAGAAAAAAAACAGAGAAAAGTCATCAAATAGAGAAGTAAGGTCCCATGACCTGTTATAAAGCTAGAGTTATAAAGTCCTAAATATATTGCAAAATTTTCACGTGCTCTACAACAATACTTAAATGCTTTCATTCCCTGAATTTCAACTATTCAAATTGTATTGCTCTCGATGTTGTAGTAGTAAACATAGAAACAGTAAGGCTTGGATACATAGCTTGGTGACAACACGATTTCATTTGTACCGGTGACTCCAACAAAGAATAAACTTGCATCTGCAACTATGTTCTTCCACAACGGGGGCAGCAATATGGATATATGCTTTGGCAATTCATGTTTCTCAGCAGCATCTAAAACCCATAACTCAAAACATTTAGTTTTTACGGTAACTTCGGTAAACCCTTCTGACAACGGATATAACAAACCCACTCCATTCTGGAGTAAATTATGTAGCAGGGAAGGATATTCTCTAATGTAAGAAATTGATGCTCTTCACAATTGTTATATCCGTTTTGGTTATGGACAATATCTTGAATTGTTTACCAATTGAATCAAACCCAAGAAAACTGTTCACGAGAATACTCTTGGTCTTCATGTTGGGTAAATGTCATGATTGTCATGTGCTAGGGTTACATATCACCTGCGCTGTTTTGTTATACTTACAAAGATGTGTAAGACAGATTAAACCGCGAACTGGACCGATAATTTTAGAGGTACGTCCACAGGTAGGAATGTCAAACAGGTTGTCCCGTCCCGTTCCATCCCGTCCTGCAACGGGCTCGTCGTCGAGCGGGTCACGACGGGTCAGGCCCGCACGGGTTGCAGTCTCCAAAATGCGTGACCAAACCCGTCCCACAAAAATAATAGGCCTTTGTGGGTTGGCCGGCGGGAATCTTCAGCTCAAGCATCTCAGCTGCTTCAGGACACTCTGGTTCGTTTCAGGACGCTCTGGTTTGCTTCAGGACGCTCCTAGATGCTTCAGTACGTAAGCCAAATCGAGGATTGAACTGGATCCGAAAACACATTTGTTTAGTTGACAATTATTTTATTGTTACTGATTCAAAATACTTATATATATACTTTCGTGACACTCCAAATGTTTGTGAAGTCCAAACATATTAATATAACAAATGTTTTAGTTTGTTGAATCCAAAACTAAATAAAACCAAACACCAAATCAAAGCTCTCAATCCAAAAAAAAAAATCAAAATAAAAAAATCACACTTTTTATTCTTCAACAATCGATTCAAATGATGGGAATTTCTCTTTTTTACCATCAATTTCATCCTCTACGAGTAATAAAATTGAGTTAGTTAAAGATATTTTGAAACATAAAACTGAAACATATATGATAATGTTAATTATATATTTACCATGTTCATAAGTTTTGTATCTTTTGATCCAATTCCTATTGCATATCAGAGCTTGCATATTTTTTGGGAGTAGACGGCTTCTATATTTATTAAGTACTCACGATCCAATACTAAATGAGGATTCCAAAGCTATGGTTGTAATTGGAAGGACTCCGATGTTGGATCCGGTTGAATCTCAAGAAAAAAGTAGGAATGGCAAACAAATTGTCATGTCCCGTCCCGTACGGCAGAGGGCTCGTCGTCGAGCGGGTCACGATGGGTCAGGTCCGCACGGGCTGCGGTCTTCAAAATGAGTGACCAAACCCGTCCCGCAAATTAGCGGGCCTCCAAATAACCGGCCCAATACCGTCCCGCACAGGTTCAAACCCGCAAAGACCCGCGGTCCAGTTCATCAATTGACATTCCTATCCACAGGGGAACCTTGTATCATAATTGGTGGCTATAACATCTTGATTTTGGACTTGAGGTATCGAGAATAAGAACAACTCATTGTTATCGACGTAAGAGAGTAAGAGTTGTGGATGAGCACGAGACCTGGTGATGAAAAGCTCCGTGAAATCTACACAGCGGAGTATGGAATCCCAAAACTTGGATACACAGCGACATTTCACTATAGACATACCAGTAATCTCAAGAGGACTTCGAATATGAGATCAATTTGGTAGTCTCTGAGTTTCCAATAGAGACCGGAGATCGTGTACTGCGTCTGAAAATGGTTAGAGCCTCCTAAACACGTGTTGCCACCGTGTTTTCATGATTTAAACCCTGCCTAGATTCTCTCCACTTGTTAGCCGCCACAATTTTTTGTTAAACTGAAAAAATGTTACTATTTGGTATCAGTCCATTTCGATGGATATTGGATTTTTTTCCGTCCCAGTAGTAGGTAGATTTCGTTTTTTTATTCCACTTTTATATAGGTGGTCGGTGGGTTATAAAACATAAATGATTTTTCACAGGTGAATTACTGAAGTTGCAAAAAAAAAATATTGATAAGAAAAAGAAATAAAAAGAGTCATAGAAAAGTCTTACAATATGGTAAAAATATATCAAACTAGGGGTGTGTCCGCGCTACGCGCGGGATATTGCATATTTGTCTTATTTAATCGTTGTAATTGTTTTATCTTACGTGAATATCGATGTAGCAATATAAAACCATATCGTTGTCTTTTATGTTTCATTTGTCATTACGACGTTAATTGAAGAAATATTGGAGCTAGCGATCACTAATTTCTGTGGAGAGATTGATACTTTTAAAAAAAAAGAATTGTTGTTATGTTTGCGTAAGTATCAGAAAGAACATTACAATTTACAACTATTTGAATATGAATTTAAGTGGTATATTGTATATTAGTTTTGATTTTATTATAATTTATATTGGTAATGAAAATTGCAGTTCTTATTTGGTGATGACATAGTTATGTAATATTTGATTTTATAATTGTTTATTTTAATAATAGGTAGGTAAATAATTATTTGGAACATAAAATTCAATTGAGTTAGTTAAATAGATCTGAATTTGATCCATTTTTTAAATTAGATGATGGGGGCATAGTTATATTTTTATAATGTTATAATAATTTACACATGTAAGTATTAATAGCATCTCTCACACATGGTGGACTTATTAATTTTTTAGAAATTGTTATTTTCTAGTGGAGGCACAATTAACCAAAATGTAATTTAATTATCAACTTTAATACACGTTAACATTACTGTAATCATTATTTCTAATAAAAATTCCTCACTCTGATTAACATTACTACAAACATTTTAGATAGTTAAATTATTTGCATATATTTCTTATGTTTACGTAGTCAACACTTTTAAATATTGATAACATCTCTTAATCATGGTGGACCTAATGGTTTCTTGGCATTTGTTATTTTAACACCAAAGCCTAATCTAAGCCCAATAATTCCAACTGTAATTTTATTGTTATGTTAATATATGTTTATAAGTTATGGATGAACCTAATTATGAAACTTTAAGAATTTTCTAAGATGATTAACTCCTATAAAACTTGGAAAATCAAGAAATAGTGTCAATTTGGAAAATCCTAAAATGTATTCTGGAATCTGATCAATTTTATTATCTAATAAGTATTTCTCCAACAAATTACATTAGTTTTATTAAAAGCAGTAAGAGAACCAAATTTGACCTCTTGAAATACAGAAGGTAATTTTTACTTATATATATCATTTGCATTTTAACATTAACATATATGTATCACAAACCTAAATACATGTACTATATCATACAGTTCACCTATATTTTTACTCGTGTATTTCATAAGAGTTGGTTCATTAAAATAAACTCAAGAGTAATTATTAAAAACTTGAAATGTCAAGTGAATATGAAATAACAACAACGTAATAGGAGGAAAAAACGACAGTAATATAAATTAGACAATGGACCAATTGTCCTATCATAGTATGAGGAATAAAAGACAACACATAAGCCCCTCGTTGCCTTAGTTCCCCATATCTATACAAAATATCTATGCATTTCGTGCCTTCTTCGTTGGGTTCCCCTCAGGCGAAGCTGGTGCGTCGTCATGAGCATTCTCAGAAATGGATACCTGATGCTCACTGCTAGCTATTGTTTCCTCAACAGCAGATGAATCCTTGAGGTCGTCACTACCTCCACTTGAATTACCGCCAGAGGAGCCACCGACATGGAACCTGGAAGAAGCACACTTATTTCCATGCATATCATCATCAGGGTTGTTGCCACCACCCTAGAGAGGAACAATATTACCTAAAACTATTTGTAAAATATAGTGTCTTGTAAACATATAAATTTTGCTGACTTACATGTGGTGCAAAAGAAGGTCCTGGTATCTTATCATTGGGATCAAAGATCCTGAGAACAATGAAAGACTTGTGGTTACCAGAGAAATTAAATTCTGTGAGCTTCAGATGGAATATGTATGTATTCCCAACAATGTCTTTAAGAAACTGAGGGAGATGATAGCCTATTGGGTCTTGTTCTCCTTGTTCCTAAATATGATAAACACAATAAATTGGTATGAATTGTATTGGATCTGTAAACGATAAAATGGAACATACCATAGGGTTTGCAACTTCTGCAGCCCTGACACCTGTCAGCTTAAACATAGCTGAGTCGAATGCAACAAACACATCTGTATCTTCACCGGACTCCACCAGCATCTCAACACGGTACTTAAAACCATGTATATTTCAATAACAGACACTGAGTAAGTACTAATAATAGATGCTTATATGTAGTTGAGGACAATATAAAACCATGAACAGATAAAACCTGACAACTCCAACAACACTGGCATTAAAGCATGTACTGCAAGTGAAAGAAGATATTCCTCGCTGGAGCTTCTTGGAACACTTAGCGCATGAAATCTCCTAAATATAATAGGAAACTACTCACCTCCTACAAAATTAAGATTGATGTTCGTAGCCACCATCACTCTAGGTTGGACACCACCAGCCTCCAGCCTCTTGTGGAGTAGCTCAGCTACACTGTCAAAAACACTGACGCACACAGTTGCATCGCTGCCAAGGGAAAGAAGTTGTTCACAATCAACTCCTCTTAGAAATGTATATATCTCTTTTAAAAATAATCAAATATGGGCAGATAACCATGAGTAGGAGGAATGAAAGAGTATGTGATAACCATGAAGCCAAGAACGCCTATTTATAGGATCTACTCCCTGAAGAATCTGAAGAGATCGAAGGTTCTAGCGAAATTAGAAGTAGTGGGGGAAGAATTTAGTGAGATTAAATGCTGAGTTTATGGCTTCATCATAAACCAGGTTGATTCCGTTACTCGGATTTGTCGATGACGATGAGATTAGGGTTCACGGGTTCCGCCAAGAAGGAGGAGGATATCCTGGTAATGGGCCAAAATTAATTAAGACTCAAAGAGAAGAACAACCAAGCCCAATTGAATACACGAACACAAATTGATACTCCTCCAACCCACGAACACAGAATAAAAAAATTGAAACTTTACCAAAAAAAATTGAAACTCCCCAAACCCACGAACACAGAATCACTGCCAAAGAAAGAAAAGTAGAGCTATCAAAAATTGAAATTTTATCAGTCACCCACAAAAAGGAACGGCAGAGAAAGAGAGACGTGAGAAGTTGAGCTATCAGAATATGTTTTGTATCTGTTTCCTTTGGGCAGTGGAAGAAAATAGAAGAGCAAATTGATCAATGGAGAAGAAGAATAAGGGAACTAATTGGGTTAGAGAGGAGTGAATAAAATATTGATCCTCTGTGCTTCAACGTCGTCTTCCTGATTCTGAGATTTCTTTTTCTTCTTTTTAATTTAATTGGGTCCGTAAACGATATGTAAACGCAGGGAAAAGAGGGCTGATGACGTGTCGTTTTTTCAGGGTATCAGAGGTGATGACGTGGCACTCTCTATGAAGAGAGTGTTCTCTTTTATATATATAGATATCAATGTTTTTATTAGTCAAACTAGAGGTGATCTGGATAACCAGATCGAAATAGAATAATCAATAAAATTAAAATCCCTATAATATCAAATTTAAATCGAGAACACATCCATTAAAACCTTGAACTTTCAAATTGAAGCCAAAAAAATTTTCAATTCGTGTTTGAGCTAAAAAAATCTCCAACTTTTAAATATTGATCATTTTAACTCTCATATTTTGTTGACTCAGCCATTTAAGAAACTTGAATAGTCAACTAATAAAACCGATTAAAAAATAAACATTTGTTAACTCTGTAAACGACATCATTTTAAAAATTGATTAAAACATTGATCAAACAATGTCTTTTTGCTTTTGTAAACACTTAAAATATCTCTTTTGTGAAACCACAATGAAGAAGATAAAGTTGATTTGGGGCTATGGTTTCACGAAATGGATGATTTAAGTGTTTACAGAAGCAAAAAGACGTCGTTTGATCAATGGTTTAACCAATTTTTAAAATGATGTCGTTTAGAGAGTTAACATACATTTATTTTTTAATCGGTTTTATTAGTTGACTATTCAGGTTTCTTAAATGGCCGAGTTAACAAAATATGAGAGTTAAAATGACCAATATTTAAAAGTTGAAGATTTTTTTAGTTCAAACACGTATTGAAGGTTTTTTTTGCTTTAATTTGAAAGTTCAAGGTTTTAATGGATGTTTTCTCAATTTAAATCATGAAAAACGAACAAATATCATTTTTGTCAAAACAGAATTATTTTATCGGATTAGCTTGCAAAGTAAAAAGGTTTAAGGTAAGAGAAATTCCTTTAGATATCCCATTTTAGTTTGTTCTTCACAAAAATAGTTCTTAAGAAAGAAAATGACCAAAATAGGGTTTTTTGAAGCTAAATGTTTTATTTATATGCATTTATACCTTTAGGATTAACTAATTTAAACTTTATGGTTTAGAGTAAAGGGGTGAGTTTGGGGATAGAGTTTCAAATTTTTTTTAAAAAATAAAAAAATAGAAAATTTCAAAAAAAAGAATGTTATTTTAGTTATTTTATTTTTTTAAATTATTTTTGTGACAAAAATTTAAAAGAAACTATTTAAAAGAATTGACCTTAAAGCAATCAAAAGCACATGATTTGAACAAAAGCTTAGTCAAAAGCGGACAGTAGAACAAGTTTTACTAGGTCGTAATACTGTGCACATCTTAATCTGTTTTTTTGATCGTTGAAAACTTAATAAAATGTCTTAACGATCAGAGAGCAAACAAGAAAAGGTTTGTTTCCTCTGTCATTACTCAAAAAAAGACAAAACTGTGAGAGAAGTGTAAGCGCTTCTTTCTCTTCTCTTCACTCATTATATTATAGCTTACATCTCTTCCATCATCTGAAAGTAAAAGTGTAGGCAAGATTTAGACAAAAAGTATTCCTCCACATACCAATATGAGAAATAAAATAAAAAAGAAACAAAAAAACATTACCTTTACCGCTTCCATCGTCGCTGCTTAGTTGAATGCAGTTTTTACGTATAATAATAGAAGTCATATGCTACTTCTGAGTCTATATTCCGCTTAGCAGAGCAACTGTACCTTTGAGGTTACTTGCAGCGAGCTTCTCTTTCAGTTCAAGGGATGACGTTTGGAAGATAGGAGAGTTCGGGTTAGTCCAACGTAGGTGAGAAGATCTTTGTGGCGTATAAAGCATGTGTTGATGGTGAGAGCAATTGAAGAAACAGATCCAAAGCAATTCAGTGCCGTCTCACGTACCAGCGGCGCTTCCGGGACGGGGACGATGTGGGGACGGCATGGGGACGTTTCCGAAACGTTTCAGAATCGGTGGATACGGCAAAGGTTTTTGGGGACGGTGTAATCAGGTTTTGGAAACGTTTCCTAAACGTTTTTAATGTAAACTCGTACTTATATAAACTACTAGGGTTGCAAAGTTTTAATCTATCTTCTGATTAATCTTAAACAAACTTTTGTTCTCTTCATCTTCTTTCTCAATGGTCAATTCTTACTATCTCTAAGAAAAACACAGTTAAATACTATTACAAACTCTGTCTTTTGGTTTGTCAATTACATGTGTATTGTTTCATGTTTTCCTACAAATCATTCTTATGTATGTGTGTTGTTTTAGTTTGTATATGCTTTTCATGTTTCATGCTTATCACTCACGTACTATTCATACGTATGTCTTTTATTTGAGTTCTAGGGAAGATATGGGATTTTTAGAATTTGTAAGTCTTTCACTGAACCAGATTTAGAGAATGCATTGCTTAATGATTAGTTTACTTTTTATTTTATTTAAGATTTTACAGTGATGTATTTTATATGATAACTGTGATTAGGTTTTTGTATTTATGAATATATATATATTTTTTAGCCGTACCTATACCGTACCCGTATCCATAAATTTTAAGTTTAGCCGTTTCTCGTCCCCGCCCCCGTCCCTGTATCCGTCCCAGTATCCGTCCCGGTGCAACATAGGATACAGCCGAGATGAAAACCGAGCCAATATGCAGAGCTTTTGGTATTTGACGAGGCTGAAGAAGATTTGGTATGAGATGTGAACATTTTGTTGTAAACTCATATAGTATTAAGCGTTTTTGACTTTGAATGTAATCTAACGTCTAACAATAAGTGAGCCAAAATAATATAAACAGCTTTGTCTCCTATGTCATTATTTCCATGATTTGAACTTTTAAGTCGACAAAAAAAAAAAAGATTTGTTTAGTGAGGTTCAAAACAGGTACATATCCTTGTGTGAAACGATAAATGAGTAAAAGTTTCTCTCTTGTACCTTGTTCTTGTAGGACCTCCTCTATTATTGTCCTTCTTGTAATTTTTTCTGTGAGGAAATAGCAAGGAAATAGGTAACCAGGGGGGAGGAAATATCCTACTTCTTGTGGTTGTGTAATGTTCTTGTAGGTCCTACTCCTCTATTATTGCTACTACTAGTATAGTTTTCAACATTCTGTCTTCAATGTATACACGGCATCATAATAATTTCTTCTTCCTCCACATAGCTCCCTTTAAAGCTCTGTAATACAGATCCTCTTTCCATCATACTCTCTAATGGATTCTTCTTTTTTCCTCACCACTGTTGCTGCTGCAGTAGGACTCTTAACTATTCTGAGAAAACTTCGTTTCCACCAAGAAGATAGCAGAGAAAATGATTCTTCTTCTTCTTCTTCTTCTTCGACTTATTTGTCTCCTTCAACAGTTCCTCAACCTTCTTCTTCTTCTTCTCGCATCTGGACGCATCATGTCTTTCCCAGCTTCCACGGGAAAGATGTCCGCAAAACCTTTCTTAGTCATATTCAGATGGAGTTTCAAAGAAAAGGAATCACTCCATTCATTGATGATGAAATTACAAGGGGAGAATCTATTGGTCCCGAGCTCATCAAGGCCATCAGAGGATCTAAGATAGCAATTATCTTGCTCTCTAGGAACTACGCCTCCTCAAAATGGTGTCTTGATGAACTGGTGGAGATTATGAAATGCAGAGAAGAGTTGGGTCAAACTGTAATGGCTGTTTTCTACGAAGTGGATCCATCTGATGTGAAAAAGCTAACCGGAGATTTTGGGAAAGTCTTTAGAAAAACTTGTGCTGGTAAAACAAAGGAATGCATTGAGAGATGGAGACAAGCTTTAGCACAAGTGGCCACAATCGCTGGCTATCATTCAAGCAACTGGTTAGTTCTTTTTTTTTTTTTTAATTCCTGCTTTCTCTCTACATTATTAAAAGATTACACATTTCATATATGTACATGATTATTTAATGGATGCATTGAACTCTCCCATTATTAGGGATAGTGAAGCGGCAATGATCCAGAGAATAGCCACTGATGTTTCGAACATGCTCAATAATTTCACACCATTGAATGATTTCGACGGGTTAGTTGGAATGGGAGCTCATTTGGAAAGAATGGAACAATTATTATGCCTAGGCTCAGATGATGAGGTGAGGATAGTTGGAATTTGGGGACCTCCTGGGATTGGGAAGACCACAATCGCTAGAGTCGCATACAACCAGCTCTCCAGCAGTTTTCAACTGAGTGTCTTTATGGATAATCTCAAAGCAAACTATCCAAGTCTGTATTCCGATGATTACAGCTTAAAGTTGCAACTACAACAACAGTTTATGTCTCAGATAACAAACCATAAGGATATTGTTGTTCCTCATCTGGGAGTTGTGGCAAATAGGTTGAAGGACAAGAAAGTTTTTGTTGTTCTTGATGGTGTGGACCGGTCAGTACAGCTAGATGCGATAGCAAAAGAGACTCAGTGGTTTGGTCCCGGGAGTCGGATTATAATAACAACACAAGACCAGAGACTTTTTAGAGCACATGGAGTCAACCATATTTACAAGGTGGATTTTCCAACGAATGATGAGGCTCTTCAAATCTTTTGTACGTACTCTTTTGGTCAAAAGTCCCCTAAAGATGGTTTTGAGAAGCTTGCACGGGAAGTTACAAAACTTGCTGGTGAACTCCCTTTGGGTCTAAAGGTTTTGGGTTCCTACTTTCGGGGAATGTCCAAACAAGAGTGGACTAATTCGCTACCAAGATTAAGGTCTAGCCTTGATGCTGATATTCAACGCATATTGAAGTTCAGCTATGATGCTTTAGATGATGAAGATAAAGATTTATTTCTTCATATAGCATGCTTCTTCAACTTTGGAAAAATTCACAAAGTGGAGGAGTATCTTGCAAAGAGGTTCTTGGAAGTGAGGCAAAGACTTAACGTCTTAGCTGAGAAATCTCTCATATCTATCTCAGACTCGGGATATATAAAGATGCATAGTTTGCTAGAAAAACTAGGTAGAGAAATTGTTGGTAAACAATCTGTTCATGAGCCTGGACAGCGCCAGTTTCTGTACGACGAAAGAGAGATTTATGAAGTACTGACTGGTGATGCAACAGTATGTGTCTTTCATTACATTACTCCCTGCAAATTTAGTTTATTCCATAACTAACAGACTATAATTTCTTGTTTGGTACTTTATTTCAGGGTAGTAAAAGTGTTATAGGTATAAAGCTCGACAAATTGAGATTCAGGGAAGAATTAGATATAAGTGAGAAAGCCTTTCAAGGAATGTCAAATCTCCAATTCTTAAGAGTCTTTGATTTTTTTAATCAATTGCAATTAACTGGAGGTCTGACATATCTATCTGATAAACTTCGATTATTAGAGTGGAGTCAATTTCCAAGGACATGTTTTCCTTGCAATGTAAACTTGGAGTTCCTTGTCGAACTAATCATGCATCACAGCAAGCTTGAGAGGTTTTGGGAAGGAACTAAAGTAAGTTGTTTTGATTTTATTTATCTTTGTTTCGAATCTATCAATTGTACATTTTTAGCTATAAAAAAGACTGATTTTGCCACACCTGTTTATGTAGTTTTTTTAAGTGTGGTTCTCGTCTGATTCATTACTAACGTGTAAAAAAACAACCAACAATGTTTTTGGTAATTTGTCTGTACAGCGGCTTGGAAGTCTCAAGTGGATGAATTTGAGTGATTCTGTAAACTTGAAGGAGCTTCCTGATCTCTCAACTGCCACTAACCTTGAGGAATTGTATCTATATGGTTGCTCGAGTCTAATCAAACTCCCTTCCTTGCCTGGAAATAGTCTGAAGGAATTAAATATCAGGGGATGCTCAAGTCTTGTGGAGTTTCCATCCTTTATTGGGAATGTTGTTAATCTTCGAAGATTGGTTCTTAGTGATTGCTTGAATCTGGTGGAACTTCCTGATCTCTCAACTGCCACTAACCTTGAAGAATTGTATCTTGGTAATTGCTCGAGACTAATCAAACTCCCTTCCTTGCCTGGAAATAGACTGGAGAAATTATATATGAGTGGATGCTTAAGTCTTTTGGAGTTTCCATCTTTTATTGGAAGTGCCAATAATCTTCGAGAATTGGATCTCACCAATTGCTCAAATCTGGTGGAACTTCATCCCTCTCTTGGAAACCTTCAGAAGTTGAAAAGACTGAGATTAAAAGGATGCAGTAAGCTAGAGTTTCTTCCCACCAACATCAACTTGGAATCTTTGCATATGCTTAACCTCAGTGATTGCTCAAGTCTTGATCTAGCTGGATTCTCCACTATCGGAAATGTCGTCAATCTTCAGACATTGAATTTAAGTAGTCTACCAAAATTGTTGGAGGTACCTTCCTTCATTGGGAATGCCACTAATCTAGAGGACTTGACACTTAGTAATTGCTCAAATCTGATGGAAATTCCTGTTTTCATTGGGAACCTTCAGAAGTTGAAAACACTGAGATTAGAAGGATGCAGTAAGCTAGAGGTTCTTCCCACCAACATCAACTTGGAATCTTTGTTTGAACTTAATCTCAATGATTGCTCCATGTTGAAATGTTTTCCTCAGATCTCCACAAACATTGGAAATCTCAACCTCATAGGAACTGCAATAGAACAAGTGCCTCCCTCGATCAGGTCATGGTCTCATCTTGATTATTTGAGGATGTCATACTTTGAAAACCTCAAGGAATTCCCTCATGCTCTTGAAAGAATCACAGAACTGTGGTTGACAGACAAAGAGATACAAGAGCTTCCTCCGTGGGTCAAGAAAATCTCTCGTTTGAATAGGTTTGTGCTCAAGGAATGCCGAAAGTTGGTATCACTCCCACCGCTTTCGGATTCCATCGAGGACATAGATGCAAGTGACTGCGAGTCCCTGGAGATGCTAGAGTGCTCCTTTTCCAATAAATTCTGGAGCCTCGACTTTGCCAACTGCTTCAAACTGAATCAAAAGGCGAGAGACCTCATCATCCAGGCTAGTAGAGATGCAGTCTTACCAGGTGGACAAGTGCCTGCATACTTCACTCACCGAGCTACTG
Organism: Sinapis alba; assembly: GCA_012274485.2. NCBI lineage: Eukaryota > Viridiplantae > Streptophyta > Magnoliopsida > Brassicales > Brassicaceae > Sinapis > Sinapis alba. The sequence continues at coordinate 437,562 of MU105610.1, read as the reverse complement.
GTAAAGGTCCTCTGACAATCGAGTTAAATGAAAAGCCTCTTCAAGAATACATGAGATTTAAAGTTTGCATCCTGCTGCTGCTTAATAAAGGTGACCATGACGATTACTTTAAACAAAAATCGAAGGGAGTGAACGTTACGTGTGGAAATACCAGCGTAAACCTGTATCCGGCTTTATCAGAGCACCTGTACACATTCCTGATCGTAGCGGTTACTTCCAGCGAGCTTCTCTTTGAGTTCAAGCTGGATAGGGATGACGTTTGGAAGATAGGAGAATGTGGGCTAGTCCAAGACTTGAAGGTGGTCCCTTTATATTGATGAACTCACGATGTGAGCTTTGAGTGATGGTGGGCATGGCGGATGTTGAAACATATAAAGTTAATGGGTCTCTCTGTTGTTCTCTAGTGTGCTGGTTTCTCCCTCTTCCCATTGTTCATTTACTTCAGAATACATCCCTTTACCATATATGCTTTTGTCATATATAATTCTCTGAGGATTGTTTACATAATGTACTTATAAAAGGACTTTCATATGTGCGCTTGTGATTGTGATTTTCAAGTACTCTGAATGTTGATGATTCCTTTAATCTTTTTTGGATTATTTGTTCATATAACACTAATTGTCCCTCTTTAAGCATTTTTTTTAAGGCTATGGCATGGAAATTCTGAAAAATTGTAATTTTTAGAATTAAGGATTTGATTGTTTTTGTTCTCACCGTGATTCCCTTCTCTCCTTGTGCTTCGAGATGCTTCATATGAGGTAAAGTTTGTTTACTTCTTAATTCTATATTTCCTTGTTGTAAGTATCATATAGCTTCATAGGACATGAAGGTCTTGTTTCTGTTATATATCAAAAAGTTTACTCTTACGATCTTTTTTTTGGGGGGGGGGGAGTGGTGTAGTTCCTGGACAACAAAAGCTTTTGATTTGCATGTTTCCTTGGTCATTGTAGGCATTTGAATGGTTGAAATCTTTTTATTGGGTGCCTCAAAAGCAATAAATTCCGTTGAAGAGAGATGGAACTGCTAGCATCAGAAGAGAAGTCAAAACCAAACCAGGAAACTTTCTTTATGCTTCCAACTTAAGCAGAATCCTCAATATGACTCCCTTTTGGTAAAAGAAAAATGTAAGACAACTCACATATGTCTCCCTTCTTATACCTAGTTTACAAGATAATGACATAATGCACATTGCATTTTTGTGATTTTGTGATTTCAGGTTCTCATAAAAGGATAAGGAAGATTGTGAGCAGCCTTGTTGGCTATACCCTTCTTTCTCTGCAGAGATCTCATCTGTGCTGCTTGATTTCTTGCTCAAGGCCTTGGATTCTTCAAAGTCGTCAGAACTGCAGAATCAGTCTGGCCAAGATATCAGGGTCTTTCTAGATGTATGGAAACATGTAGTCATGGAGTTGGAACCCGAGTTACTTTTGACTCTACTCAAGGCAGTTCTTGATATGATCCAAAATAATGAACGGAGAAGATATGAAACAGGTAAGTATTGGTTTCTCCTAAATGCTTTTCTACTCCGACTGATCTCAATTTAAACTCGAGGTTGTTGCTTAAGTTGTTTGTTTTTTTTTGCAGATGTGAATCTTACAAATAAGTCAGCAGAAGAAAATTTTCAAGCTGAGAAGCTCCCTTTCTTGTTTGCATGGCTTGTGGGTCTTCTGACTGTGTCAAAGCATTTTCATAGGAACACTTCTCTTGAAGTGACACCTCCAAGCATGTTCCTTATGGAACTTTTCGTCAATGTATGCTACTGGGAGCCTTGGGACATGAGCTGGTTTTGAAATCAGCTTTTGTGCTTGGGGAGATTGTAGGAGGGCGTGTCTTGAAGGAGAAGCTCAAAAACCTCCCGTTCGTGGATCCATCAACACATAGTCTTCTAACAACTCCTACGACGCTCCGTGAGCAAGAGAAGAATCTCGGAAGTGCAGGCAAGAGACTCGAGTTAGTCAACTTCAACTCTCAAAGAAGAAAGGAAATGACACAGAGAAAGCCAATAAGAGATGGAGAAAGGCAAAAACATGGAGCCCTTGTCCAATTGGTATGTTGCCTCGGATCATTGGATCTTCTGGACGTTTACCTCTTCTGGACCCTCAGGATGCTCATATGATCTCAAAACAAGCACAAGAAGGTAACAACAATGTCAAAAGAGGAGCAGAGTGCAATACTCAGCGTTCAAGAGAGCAAGGAAGAGTACAGAGGATCACAACTCAAATGACGCGACATTGGAAACACATGAGGTTGCATGACGAAGAGGAAGGCATAGGCTGCCTTATGATAGATGGTTTGTGGGAAAGAGTAAAAGATGGAGAGCAACTAAGGATAGCTTCTTTAGTTAAAATTTGTGGTTGATTGAAGTTTTGAAAACCTTCACCAGCAATTACTAGAACTGATATTTTTTAATGTTACATCCTTTTTAAGAAAATAGTCGAGATAGTTGATCAATTTTTACAATTCTATTGTTGCATACAGATAAGATATCAAGTACTGAATTGATTAACAGTTCTTTTTCAACAATAATTGCATAACTAATTATTTTTACATGAATAGTAGATATTGAGAGTAGTATTGATTTTATAGACAGAAAAAGATGGAATAAAACACTCCAAGAAGAAAAATGTTACAAAGCTGTCACCAAACCAAATGTAATACAAGTTCTGCTTCTTCACAAATTTCGCCTTCTTCAACGAATGAATTCACCATTTTGAAAAATTTTAACCTACAAAGAAAATCCTCTTGTTCAATATCAACACAAGTTGAAACAATAAGAGGGGTAACAAAAATGTAAGCAATCCTTATTTGACGTGTATCTCAGCAGGCGATTTGTTTGATTTGCGACACTCGGGAGACCCTCTTTCTTGGCGAGGGCAAAGGGGAGTCCACTTTGTGAGATGCCGACTAGACAGAGCCATAGCAAACAGCAGATGGGCTGAGACGTTCCCTACTGCTCTGTGCCAGTATATGGCATTTGAAGCATCAGATCATAAACCTTTGCTTTCCTTTTTCGAGCCAGAGAGGAAACGACGAAGAGGTCTGTTCAGATTTGACCGTCGCCTGAAAGATAATGTGGAGGTACAGAAGCTGATCGCTGATACTTGGAAAGGTTCACCCGGTACAGTCAGCGACAGGACGTGTTGGGTCCGTAGAGCAATCATGGAATGGAGCAAAATCCAAGGATTAAATAGCAGAGTTGCTATCGAAAAAAGAGAGAAGAGCTGGATAGACTACTCAGTGAAACTGAAAACGGCACTACCCTCATTCAAAGGATCACAGCGGAGCTCTCGGCGGCTTATACGGCAGAAGAAGCGTACTGGAGGCAGAGAAGCAGGCTGCTTTGGTTAAGCCTTGGGGACCGAAATACTGGCTATTTCCATGCCACTGCTAGAAAAAGAAGAAGAGCTAATGCCTTCACTGTTATTGAAAATGAGACAGGCGAGATGGTGTACAAGGAAGAGGATATATCTAAGGTCATTGTAAGATACTTCAATGGATTATTTACTTCACAAGAAGGGAACAGAACTGAAACGGTGGAATATGCTCTCAAGCCAGTAATATCCGAAGAAACTAATCAAAAACTTATCGACATACCATCAGCCTTGGAAATCCGAGAGGCTCTCTTCTCTATTCACGCTGACAAAGCACCCGGTCCGGATGGCTTCTCGGCGAGTTTTTACCAATCCAACTGGGCAGAAATTGGGGAGGAAATAGTGAAGGAAATCTAAGAGTTCTTCGAGACCAGTAACCTCCCACAGGGAATAAATGACACCCATATTCGGTTGATACCCAAAGTTAAGAGTCCTCAACGGGTTTCCGACTACCGGCCTATTGCCCTCTGCAACGTTTACTACAAGATAATATCCAAGATTCTCACGCGCAGGTTGCAACCGATTCTGGATTCGGTAATTTCCCCAAACCAATCAGCTTTTGTCCCCGGAAGAGCGATATCGGATAATGTTTTAATAACGCATGAAGTCCTCCACACATTGAAGACGTCGAAGGCTAGGAAAAGATGTGCAATGGCGGTTAAAACCGATATGAGTAAGGCCTATGATAGGCTCGAGTGGGAGTTTATTGAAGCTGTTTTAATTAGAATGGGGTTCCATTCGCGATGGATAGACTGGATTATGCAGTGTATCCCCTCTGTTACGTACTCTTTTCTCATCAACGGTTCGCCTAGAGGAAGAGTTCGACCGAGTCGGGGAATCCGTCAAGGAGACCCACTTTCACCTTACCTATTCATTCTGTGTAGTGAGGTGCTCTCGAGATTGTGTAACAGAGCACAAGATGACGGGTCGATGAAAGGCATTCGGGTCGCCCGGGGCAGTCCCTACATCACTCATCTATTGTTTGCGGATGACACTATGTTTTTCCTCAAATCTGACAAGACAAGCCGGGAAGCTTTGAAGGGAATACTCTTGCGTTATGAGGCTGCTTCTGGACAGAAAATTAATGCGGAGAAATCGGCGATAACGTTCTCCAGTAAGGGTCCAGCAACACTAAAACAAGCTGTTAAGGACGATTTACAGATCCAAAAAGAAGGAGGAGCCGGGAAATATTTGGGACTACCGGAGCACTTTGGGAGAAGGAAAAAAGATTTATTTGCGAGTATTGTGGACAGGATAAAACAAAAGGCAAGCAGCTGGTCAAACCGTTACCTTTCCTCGGCCGGGAAACTGGTGATGCTGAAAAGTGTCCTATCCCCAATCCCGTCGTATGCCATGACATGCTTTAAACTGCCCCTCTCCTTGATTAAGAGAATCCAATCGGCGGTAACTCGTTTTTGGTGGGATGATAGAACGGGAAGAAAGAAGATGGCATGGATTGCATGAAACAAGCTTGCTCAACCAAAAGAGAAGGGGGGGGCTCGGTCTCAGGGACTCCCTAAGCTTTAATGACGCTTTTTTAGGAAAACTCAGTTGGAATATAATCAACAACCCACAGAGCCTTGTGAGCTTAGTTCTCTGCAGAAAGTACTGCTCAGAGGAAAATATTTTTAAAGTTCAAAGTAGATCGTCAGAATCACACGGCTGGAAAGGAATATTAATTGGCCGCAATCTAATTATGGAGAATTCTGGATGGCTGGTGGGAGATGGTACCTCTATTGACTTATGGCAGGACCCTTGGATCAACCTAAAATCGCAAGAAAGACTTATGGGTCCACCAACAGAGCTAACCTGCAACCTGAAAGTGGCTAGCCTCTTCAGTTCGAACTCTACGGACTGGGATGTGGAAAAAATCAAAGAAATTTGCCCTTTCGCTGAGGATCAAATTCTAAAGATCAAAGCAAGCAGGTCAGGGGCTCCGGACAAGCTTTGCTGGTTGGGAACGAAAAATGGAGAATACTCAACTAAATCAGGGTACCATGCGGCTTTTGAAGCTTCGAATGCATTGGAGAACTTGCAAATTACCGGAAAGTGGAACCAGGAAGTCTGGAATTTGCCGACAGCCCCGAAGGTTAAGATGCTAATATGGAAATCCTTGCGAGGAGCTCTCCTAGTGGGAACAAGACTGGAGGACAGACACATCCAGGTAGACCCTCGATGTAAGAGATGCGGAGAACCTGAATCTATAATTCATCTTTTCTATCAATGTGAGTTTGCAAAAGCGGTGTGGCTTGCAGCCTCGTTTACAGGCGAAATTGATTTTAGCGGAATGATAGATTTGAGAGAGCTCTGGAATCATGTGAAAACAAGACCGTGCTTACCTCCGACAGGCATTACCTCAGACCATCTAGCGCCATGGATAGTATGGGGACTATGGACAGCCAGAAATAAACTTTTGTTCTCTAATATCAGAGTAGAAACAGGGGAGTCCCTGTCAAAAGCCTTAGCTTCGGCCCGAGAATGGCAAGAAGGACAGATAAAAATCGTTAAGGAGTACAAGAAAGGTTTACCGGAGCCGGTGAGGCCCGTGGATATAATAGTCAGATCGGACGCAGCCTGGAATGTCTCGACTGCTCGAGCAGGACTTGGATGGGTCACGACACAGAATGAAAGATCATCTTCTTACTCCCTGGTAGTAAACAATGTCCTTTTACCGCTTATGGCAGAGGGACTTGCAATGCGAGAAGCGTTACAGACTTGCAAAGATGTGGGAGCTAGGAACCTAAGAGTGGAATCAGACTCAAAAACCCTTATCAAAAGCGTTCTCAATGACAACTCTCTTCCGGAACTATATGGAGTGGTCGCCGATGTGTTAATTCTCTCTAGTTTTTTTGATTCTGTTTGTTTTAAATGGATCCCTAGAGATGACAACTATGCTGCAGATTTATTAGCAAAGCAGGTGCTTGGTGTAAGTGAGGCCTTTATGACCTCTAACTAATTTCTATTCAATGAAGTGTGTTTCAAAAAAAAAAAAAGAAGAGAAAAAACAATACCAATGGTAATCCCAAGAAAATGATGGGGACTTCATTATATTAAAGAATACACAAGATACTTGGGTAAGCCAAAATTTTTAGTGACAAACCAGTTATGGATACAGTATCTGGATTATGAAGAAAGATGTATGTTCTATGAAGGATATCCTGGAATACCAAATTGAGCTGTTCTGAAATAGAACGAATGATGACCAAGAACGCTAAGCTAATTGAACACTAAGCTTACCTAATATGTAGTCTACAGTGAGTTGAAAACCGCTTCTAAACCTCTTCCATGACACACCTACATGATTGCAGAATACAAAACTGGGAATGTCTACCAATTTTAGACACCAACCCTTATAGCACCCATCTCATCAAGCTTTGAGCTCCTATGCTGCAACGAGATAAATCAACGAATCAATAAATTTAGTAATTTACCAGCTCTGAAAGCTTGAACTATGGTTGGAACTTCAAGTCAAATTGATCCCCCCCCCCCTGGCACTACCATTACCTTGTAGCTCACGTACGGAAGATTTGTGTGGAATAAAATATGGAAGGTAGGTGCAAGCAAGAATAAGTAAAATGCAAATTTTCTTTTGGTTTTCGTGCAAATAAAACTAGATATGGTAAACGTGACAAAAAAAAATTTAATGCAAACACTATGCTAAGAAATTTTCAAAAAATGAGGTGATTAAACCAGTAAACTCTTATTCTTTCTTTTTCCTTTTTTCTGCTTTTAAAACAAAACATGAACAATGAAAATGGCAGAGAAAAGTAAAAGCGAAGACAATTTTTATGGATTTTTGGTTTTATAGATGCAAACTAAGCAAGAATGAAAACTTAAACATGCTAGAAAGGATTGATATAACCAGGGTCAAAAGCTTTTGAAGTTTTGATACCAAATAATACAGCCTTGGAATGTAGGATGGTGAAACGGTTGATGTTAGACCTTGATGAAGTTCACGTATCTGTTCGGGTTCAGATCGGGTGTTTTGAATTTCATTTCTGTTTTATACAACTTTCTATGTTTTATTCCAGTAAATTTGCAAATGTATGTCTAGATCAGATATAACACATCAGTTTCAGGTCGGTTTTGTAACTCAACCTAGAACACATAAAGTACCATATATCGTTCGTATTTGAGTTATATTGGAGCGGTTCAGACCGTTAAGCGTTTATTAGGCGGTGCTTGAACGCCTATTGCCTACCCGTATACGCGGACACCTATACAGGGCCTAAGTGAATGATATTATATTATTATATATACTAGGATCGATCCGCGCTTCGCGCGGAATTTCTGAGATTAGCTAGTACATGTGTGGTCTATGCAGTTTTTAATATTGTAAAATGATTGAAAGTAAAGTATTTTAAGCTCTGTCTATATATATATATATATATTTTTTTTTAAAGCTATGTCTATTTATTTATTTATTTATTTATTTAAAAGCTATGTCTATAACATTACTGTTGGTCTAAGCAGTAACTAATTAGTGCCATGTTCCTAAAAAATACAATAGCTTTCTACATTTTGGTTTTGTAAAGTTGGCAATGGTAAGTTATAACACATGCTAGAATTTAGTGCAAAACTCACGTTATTCAGCAATTAAGCATATGAACTTATCTGAAATCTGACTCAATTGTTATCAATCATGATAAATTGCATTTTATTGAGTTTCTAGAACATCTTACTCTTACCTTTGACAATTCGGAAATTCCTCTTCGCAGAAAACAACATCACGTGAAAAAGAGATGGTGCCACTCTCAAGATCATAAACCCTCCAGCCCTTCTTTCCAGAGGGCGACGAAAACACATCTTTTGCTTCGACTCCCTTGCCCATGTCCTTGCAGCCTGCCTATGGCCAGCTCAGAACTTTTGGGTGTCTCTGCTATGGTTCTACGTCATCCAAGCAACGTCATAAGTCCCAACCACGCTCTAGAGCATGTGTATTTCTTCAAATATAATAGCGTAATTATATGTAAATTATAAAATATAATTAATAATATATACATAATTTAATTTTTTGATATTATCTTCATACTTAAAATGTTGATTTTAATAATTTGATATTTTATTTTAAGTTAAAATTCATTTTTATCTAATTAAACAAAACATAATTTTTTTGTTGACAAATATATATGCTAATATTTAGTTATTTTATAATATTATGGATTAATAATTTTTATTCTATTAAAACTGCTATTATTATTAACTTAATATGCTTACTAATTATTTTAAATAGTAAAAAAATAAAAATAAAATAGTTTATTTAAAATCTAAGACATATTCATGTTGTTATATTAAAGCTGATATTTAATATAAAATAAAATTCATAAAATATAATAAAAGATAAATTTACTTATGGATTTTAGTATAAAACCAAATTAACCAAAAACCAATGGTATATAAACCAGACCAAACCAAAGTAAATATGGTGTTAATATGGTAGCTATTTTTATAAACTGAAATACCAAAAATCTGAAAAACTGAAAAAACCAAACCGAAATAATACTCGGTCTGTTACTAGGGCTGATGGAATTGTAGAAAGGGACCAATAATCTTACTATCTAACGTAGTATAGGATATGTAAAATAAGAAAAGGAAACACATCTATCTTATTAAATAATAAGTAGAAGTACCATTTGGAGTGTTTGGAAACATAGATAGAAGTAAAAAAAATTATTGTTGTTTGGAAACATGGATAGTAGTATATTAAGAGAAAAATTAATGGGCTTAATTTGAATCATAGATTACTATAGCCCAAAAGTATAATTAATATTTATTTTTTGATTTTGTATGATTGTTATTAATTTGTTAAAGAAAATTATTTAAATTATTTAAAGTTTCATTCAAAAGTCTTTTGAATAAATAAAGAACAAAACATAATTTATTTATATAATATATATTTTATATTGTTACTTTCTCTTTTCGTATATTTTAAATACATATCCCAATATTTTTAATATATAATTTAACAAATAAAATATAATTATATAAGTGATCTATTTAATGAGTTATTCTGTGTATTTAAAATGATACACTATTATTGAGTTAAAAATTATTAAACTACAAAAATATACATATTTGTAAAATTCTTATTACAGTTTACCGTTCATAACGTTTTATGGACATCCATATTACACGACACAATGATGAAATACATAGTTTAAACAATAAACAAAAGTAGTAAAGATAGAACCGTTAAATTTTTCTTTTCTAAAATTTGTATATATTGAAAAACATGCACACGTGCAGTCGTACGGGTCAAAATCTAGTGCTTAATAAAGGAGACTATAATTATATATTTAAAGCCTTAATTAATAATAGGATATTAATAATGGAATAATAGTAATAAATTAAATTCATTAAAGGTATCAGAATAATAAACCATCAAAAGTTAACAGGAATGTGACACGTAAGAAAATGATTTTTCAAATAATATTATAGAGATTCTTATGGGTTGAAGTTTCTTCTTTTTGTTCAATTTTTAAGTTTGATTTTCATCATAAAATATGGAAAAAATTCATGAAATTCAGTTTTTTTGTTGGTATGTTTAGTGAAACATGAAATATCAATATCATAAATAGAACTTGTATTTTTGTTCTTTTGTATTTTTTCTTATAATGTAAATTTTATGTATTCTAAATTTTATTGTATGGTTTTATTAAAAAATGATAACTGCTGACAAAATTTAGTTGAATTGAAAATTTTGATAATGATTTAAAATGATCTATGGGTTATTAAAAATTTTGGTAAATTTTTTTTAAAAAAAGAAATGTGAGATAATTAGAAATATTTTAAAACTATGATGGTGTGTCCGTTAGAGAACAGTTGTGAGAGATAAAGTGCTATTTTTAAAGAAGGTGATCAATTATATATATATATATATATATATATATATGTATCATCAGAAATAAGAGTGTTATCATATATGTAATGTTTTAATAAAACAAAATAAAACTGTATTTGATTATATAATCATACATAACAGTATAACACTATTGCTTTTATTGCAACTAGATCTGTGTCCGCGCTACGCGCGGATTGTATATTTAAATTTTAATTTGTTTTGTTTAATTGAAAATGTATAAAAAGTTAAAATAATCATTTAAAATACTACTATTTTGCATGAAAATTTAATATTATCATTACCAATAAATCATTATATGTTGTACTATCTATTTCATTAAAATTTATGTACAAAATAATACTTACATATTTTTAAAAGTGTTTCTTACATATTTTTATTCATTTATTAACTAATTCTAACCACTTTATTTATTATATTTTCTAATTAATTCAAAAAAATTTATTACAAATTATAAAACATAGCTTACCTATTTTTAAGTGTTTATTACATCATTTTCACTCCTCCTAACTAATTCATCAATTGTATTTACTATAATAAATTGACATCATTTATTTTACGTGTTAACCATAATAATTTGACAGGCTTAAAAGAAATTGTTTCATTTGTAACAAAAAATCAAACCAAATCAATTAGACATGGATATCTAAATACAGTTTCAAATATGAATATGTTATTAGATATCGGTTTTTGGATTTTAAATTTAAACTTCATTGAAATATTACAAATTTTCATATAGAGTTCGAGTCGGATCCCTTTGGGTCCAAATAGGTTTGTAATTTTCTAAAATTATCTAAATAACTTTTGTGTTTAAAAATATCACTAAACAATTTATTTTAAAAAAATCTAAAAGTCAAAATCCGCCCCGATAGATGTGTGGATAAAGCTCTAATTAATTAAATTATTATATTTTTATGTTGCTGTAGAACTCATGCTGTCTAACATATGTATTTCCAACACTTTCGTAAAAAAGTGACAATATTATTCATAACACAAATTAATTTGGTTATTTACTTTATTTAACTTAAAATGTAATGTTGAGTTTATTTTCTTATGTAATTTAATTATGTAGACATATGAGGTGTTAGTATATGTGTCATAAATATAAAAATTAATTGCAGCTTTATTATCAAAGTATGAGTTGAATAATTTTTAATGTCTATTGACTAAAATAAGTTATTTTAATTTTTTGTAAATACATTATAGGATAAAATAGTGATGTCCCATGCTAACTTGTTAGCATATTTTTGTGTCTGGGGGAGATGGTATGAAAAACACCTGATGCCCCAAATGTGCAATTAATTTACCAGATTAGTGCATAGTTTTATTTGAGTAAAGAAATAAAATAAATAAAATATAGAAATTAGAAATATAAGTATAGTGTTATAAATAAAAATCTCTTGAAAACTCAATAAAACTTCTACACTCACAATGATCAACTTTTTCTCATCATTTGGTACCTGCAAGTGGGAAAATATAGCATCTTCGCTTGAATAAACCAAATCCAAAACCGAGTTTCAACATCCACCAAACAGATAAGACCATCATAGATGCTTCTAATATCCTGCCATAAAATGGACTGACAAAAAAAAGTTAAGGAATTACAAAACATATAGTTTTCTTCAACAAAAGTTTAATCCAAATACCAAAACCCAACATTCCCGAATATAAACCACCCTCAAGCTCAACATTCCCGGGCCTCACAGGAAAATCAAATTTAGAAACTTGTTTTCACATAATCATCACTAAAGCAGTCTGTCTCGTGTTTTTTAACAACACTATATGGAAGGATTTTCCCATTGGATCATTGGTAAGATTATAGAAAAATCTCAACCCAAAATCTCAAAAAGCTTATATCAATGGAGAAACAAAAACAATTAGAAGGTTTCAAAGCTTATAACTGAGCTTTGACATTGAAAGATAATCAACGGCTTTCCACAGAATCAAAAAAAAATCCTTATTGAATAAGGTAGAGGTTAAGAATTATTTTGGGAAGAAATTAATAAAAGAGGAAGATACACAGTGAAAAAAAGAAGAAATTAATGTCGTCTTCCAGTTTCCGCTCTATCCAACCAAAGCTATTGTCTGAAACACAGTGAAAGTAAAAGAGCAGAACCAAAGAGATTAGTTGATGCAGTATCCAAACCTGCATAGAAACTGGCGGGTAAGAAGGGAAAAGGACATAACCAATACCACTGACTATGACCTTGACGTATTTCTGTTTTTGTAGGACCATATCCTCGTGACAGAGCTTGCCGGAGTCTCCTGCTGCAGCTCTCCTGTATTTCTCCCCAGTGCGCTAAGGACTCATTCTCAAAGCCTTTGCGATGCGTCTCTTCCACCTTGGTCTCGCCAAATAAAACAAAAAGTCATGCTTTGATATGTCTTTGTCCCTAATAAGTGATCATGATCCTATAATGAGATGATTGATACACACCCTTACTCAAGTATAAAAGAGAGCAAGAGAAAAGATACCTCAAAATGTTGATTAGATGACATAAACATCTGGGTAGGTTCTGCAAAGATCATTCTTCCTAAGTTTTTTTGCGGAGATATTGCGTAATCAAAATAACAGCAACACTATTACCACCTCCCTGTGGAGTTACCTTCAAGAAATAGGAACAATTGTAGTAAACAGGGTTTAGAGTAACAAAAACCTTAAAAGGACTAAAACCGAATATGCAAGTTAAAAAAGATCACTACCTATAGCTAAGACATAGTCTAGAAACATCACATAGCCTTCAGAGATGTCGTGAAGAAGCTTCTCATATATAAGCTGATTCATATGAGAATAGAAACATTAGCATTCTTGTGTATAGAAAATAGATTATACTTTATAATTATTTAGAGAAATATGTATATATTTGCAGACCTATTTCCCATTGTCGCCATCACTGTTTATTATCTTCTCTGCCTCAATTCATCTGAATCAAGAAACCCGTTTTTGATAATATTATAGTTTATCAAAAAGGGGAAATTCTGAAATAAATTTCTAAATTGCTGACATTAAATCTGTGAAAACTCTATGGAAATAAAAATTAGAGAAGAAAATTGTAGTTTGAAACAATGAATGTTATAACCTTTTCTAGCATTTCAAAGGCGTCAGGTTGAAACTGGACCTAAACGTAGATAGCTTCTTCGGCTTATACAGAAAGAGTAAGAGATTGTAGAAGAGTGAATTGGTGATTTGTCGGTTTATGCTTCAAAGAAATAATAAATGGTTGCAGTTTGTGTTGATAGTGGTTGGAATTTTCAGCAATGGACGCGTCAAGTTCGTGACGGGCGAAGAAGAAAAGTTGAAGGTCGAAGGGAAAAGGAAAAAACTGTTGTGTCTATAGGGTTTTAGTCTTATACAATGCAATTTCCCTTAGTCGGGCTTATTTGCGAGATAGCTAAGTTTGTGTTGATAATTAAGTGCATGTCAATGATTTTAACATAATTAAGAAACTAACATTTGTTTCTCATTTCATCCGGTTTTAGCCTTAGATCAGACAAGTAGTCGGTAAAGAAAAAAGGTAAGACCACGTCACGTGCATTACTAACAGCACAAGTAACTGCATAAATTGTACTCTTTGCAATAAATATATGGATGGTAATAGAACACCAAGAACTAGTTAAATGGTATAGATGAAGTGATGTATGATTAATATTTACAACAAACTGTTTACATCTGAAGAAATATAATGAAGCTACGTAACATACATATTAACCATATACGATTTACACTCTCGTGGTTTGAAAGTTTGCGAGTGTGCTATTCTATTCTGACGAAGTAGTATAAGACACCAACTTGACATCTAACCCCTAAAGATTAGACCTTTCCACATCAGCTAAATACTACACTCAAACTCCTAATTAGTAAATTTAAACCCTAATTTGGAAACTATAAACCCAAATATAATTTATAACTATTTTTACTATATATTTTTAAAAATGTATCAGCCAGGAAAGTACATTCTCTTGGTTGAATGGTTGCGCGTGTTTTATTCCATATCGTTGAAATAGTATAGAACATCAACATGATCTCTAACACTTACATATTAAACCCTCCCACAACCACTAAATACTATACTATTCTATCTTGGTTGCGCATATACTATTTTATCTCGGTGACATAGTACATCACCCAATCCTTTTCTGGGAACTATACATATAAAACCAACGACAACCGCTAATAAATATATCTAAACCCTTACTTACTAAATCTAAACCCTAGTCAGGAAACTATAAATCCAAATACAATCTATAAATTCTTTTCCGATATTAAACGCATGAAAGCACATTTACTTGGTTTGAAAAGTTGCATATGCTCTATTCCATACAGTCTAAGTAGTATGGTAAACCAATACATGTTTACTCATATTTACTCTCATCTTTAAAGATGTAAATAAACACATTCCTAATACATGCTTATTCACTATAAAATCACATTTTATTCTACATTCATTGAATAGTATTCTATTACATATAGTCAAAATAGTATAGGGCTCCAATAACAATCTTATCCCCTAAATACAAAAACTCTACGCCAATCTCAATCTCTAATTACCGAACTCTAAACCCTAGCTACTAAAAAAATGAATTTCATATTACAATCAATCACAAGATGACAAAGAAGAGAACTATCAAATTTGAAAACAAGACATATTATTACATTTTTAAAGAATAGTATAGAAATATGTCTCAAATAGTATAGTATCTTTACATCAATATATACTATACTATTCATTTCACCGTATATAGTATAGACAGCGAGTTCATTTTCTTCAATTCTTCTTTTTAGACATGATGATACACATTTACTTGACTCACTGTCATTATTCTTCACCGCCATATAGATCGTCTTCATCTTCTCTCTTTTTCCGATGGAGGCCCTTTTACCGACCCAACTTCGTTATTCTTCACCACTGGATATGTAAAGCATTATAGATCTAACTTTGTTGCGATAATCTCAATCTCATTTGCAAGATTCAAAAACAAAAATAGAGGATGAAAGCAAAAACCTGATTGTGAGCATCAATTAGTTAAGAGAAAGAAAAAAAGAAATGAAACAGTTGGTGTATATACTCACCGTTTACGCCTTCATCGTTGCTTCCTCTTTACCACAATTGGTTGTTCTTTTCGTGAGAAGAAATCAATTCTAAAACGAATTTGGAAAGAAGATTTTCACCTTCTGAAGTAATGTGTGACTTTCAAGAGGCCACGAGTTATTTTTTAATGTTATTATTAATAAAAAAAATTTGCAGGTTTCACCGGTGACATATAAAGGCAATATGGCAATATTATATATAAGAAATTTGTTGTATCGATGAAATAGGGTTTTTGGTTATGCATTGAATTATAATTTGTTTGAAGATTATACAATGCAATTTCCCATAGTCTTATTGGGCCCATTAACTTTTCAATAAAAAAGAGTCACGATGACTTGTTAAATTGATTGGTGGACAATATTTTGAGTGACTTGGACACCCTCTAAAGCTTTCAATTTAGTTACTTTTATAATAACTGAAATTTAATGCATATGCCTAATTAAAAAAATAGAAGATAAGTTATGGAAACACATGTGTCACTTGTAGATGTTGAAGATATGTGCGATCTATGCCACTGTGAAGACTGGAGAATATAAACTCATAGTCGGTTTCTGAATATATTTGCTTGGTTCCATCTTGAAGTGATCGCAATCGTTGGCTATGAGAATGGATCGCATGTCGCTTGGGTTCCCACCCACCAAAAAGGTGTATAGTTTCAATAGATTCACTCTAATTTTGTCACCATCAAACCCATATATAATCGTAATCCGCCAATGGTCACAGCTTTGGCATGTATTTGCCTCACAACATCTTCCGATGTGACTTGGGATTTACCATGACAAACGCGATCATCCAGGTAGTAGGCAACCTCAAACACTGGGTAATCATCTCCATTATATGATTTTCCAATATCTCCATTATTTGCTATTTTTGTTCAGTGTTCATCTGCTTGGGCAGCCTTTTTTTCTTGTTTCTGTTGGAACCAAAAATTTATAAGTTATTGGACTTAGTAAATTTTTGTTATAATGTGAGAAAAATGTAGATATGTCTTTTGGACTCTATATAAAAACCATTTCACAAATATATGCAAGAGTAAAAAGTCTCACATTGGTTATGACAAGGTAAATCTTGTACTATAAATATGGCGCTCTCTTATCAATATTCAATAGCTTGTGGGACACTATGGAGAAAGAGTAAGAGGGGTCTTTATGCAAACCACACGCACGCGCCGCCGCCGGGCCACGCTTGGACCTTGGGTCTTGGGTCTTGGTGAATATGGGCTTTAGCCCACAATAAGATGTTCTTTTTGGAGCAAATTCATACAAAGTATTTTGCATAATATCGTAGATAAATCGTAATGGTTTGTGGCTAATTATCGAGATAAATCAAGATAAATGTTTTAGATTGTGTCAAGATAATTACGAAAAAATTTCGTTCCTCATCTCGCACGATAAACAAAAATATTTCCAAAATATTCTTTCCTTTATCGTTATCCTTAACTATGATGATCAAGCTTCCTTCCCATATAAATAAGTGCATATCCTCTTCATTACTCTACAGGCTTTAACGTAATTAAGTAGATCCAGCAAAAACCCTAGTCGTCTTTCTAAGTAAGTCTCGAGAGTATAGCATAGTAGTTAGTTCGTAAATTCTGTTTCGGGTGCAGCGAAACAGTCTCATCGTGGTTGTATCTTGGGATTCAAAAAATTGCATACAGATCGTCTCACATTACGGGAGATTTATTGAGTTAAGAAAAAAGATCAAATCTTGACTTTAAAATTTTGTCTATTTCCTTAACGCTTTCTTAAATGTTTTATATCTTTATCTGGTCGTTTATATCGATTTTTGTTTCATGATTTTCAATCAGGATTTTTGCGGTCCTACAATCTTAACTCAATAAATCCGCTTCCTGCTTATCGAGTAAATCAGATTGAATACTGCGAACAATATTTCTATAAAATGATTTTATAAAACGTTTTTAAAATCGATCTAAAACAATTTGCGAACGTTCTTTAGCTATTTTGCAAAACGTTTTGATCAATAAGATGAATCGTATAAGAAAACGGTTTATGCGACAGTCTGTGACAGGTTCGCAATCTCGTTTTCTAAAACCTAAAAATGATCTATTTTTGATAAACATAGCGTTTAAGAACGTCTTAAAGACGAGTTCTAGGAACGACTATTAAACGTTTAAGAATGCTTTATGCGATTCTGAAAATGTAAATTTAATAGCAACTTAAAAGTTTTAATCGCTTATTGAATTGAGTTCTCAATACTTACTACGGTTTATGTTTTGTGAACAGATTCGATCATTACTGACGTTAATAACAACACACAAGTCAATGGAGCAACCGGTGCAACCAGTGATAGTCAATCACCTGGAATGTTACCTACAACAGTTCCGTATGTTCCTAGTAACATAAACGGACTTCAGACTGACAAGTTTGATGGTACAAACTTCAAACAGTGGCAGCAAAGAATGCACTTTTTCTGACTACTTTGAATTTGGCTCGGTTTCTTACTGAAGTCAAACCAGTACTGCTTGCGGATAATACTGACGAAAGGGCGTTTGATAGCCTTGAATCATGAAGACATAGAGACTTCTTATGCAAAGGTTACATTCAAAACCGGTTGGTGGACCAACTATTCAGTGTTTACAGTGAGGTCGAATCTTCCAAAGATCTATGGGATGCTCTGGAAAAGAAATACAAGTCCTTCAATGTAGGCTCTGAGAAATTTGCTACTGGAAAATTTCTCAGATTCGTGATGGTTGATTCTTGACCTATCATGGATCAAGTACATGAGCTACAATTAATCTGTCAAGAGATCGCTGAAGAAGGAATGAAGTTGTGTGAGACTTTCACAGTAAATTGCTTCATCGAAAAGCTTCCTCCAAGTTGGGCAGATTTCAAAAACTATCTTGCTTACAAGCAAAAGGCCTTGACGTTGGCAAATCTGATTACCAGGCTTCAGAATGAATCACTAAAACGTGAAAAGAAGGGCCAATTCATACCCATGATGTCAATGTCGCTGAGCATAAGAATAAGGGTAAAGGAAAAGCAAGATTCCAAAAAATCTGGGCCGAATAAGCTTTCTCAACAAGCATTCACGAGCTTCAAGAAACAAGCTCAACATTCAATGAACAACAAATTTATTGGGAAGTGAAACTACTGCCATAGGACATAGATACTCAGAATGTCGCAGAAAGGCTATGGAGAAAAATCAGGCAAACCTAACTGAAGTTGATATGTGCGTTGTGGTCACATAAGCAAACATGGTTGAAGATAACCCCAAAGAATGGTGTTACGACACATGTGCCACTACACACATCTGCGTTGACATAGAGATGTTCAGTACTTATCAAAAGTGTAAAAACGACAATCAAGTGAAAATGGGAAATATCTCCCTATCCAAGGTTGAAGGTACTGGAAAAGTTGTGTTGAAGATGACTTCATGAAAGGAGGTTACTCAGGCCAACGTGAAGCATGTTCCAGACATGAGGAAGAATTTGATCTTTGGATCTCTCATGAATAAGCACGACTTTGGAATCGGCTTCGAATCCGACCAATCGATCCTCAGGAAGAATGATGTTTTTATAAGAAAAGGTTTTGTTAAGAATGGACTTGTCAAAATGTCTGTGATGACAGTCATTCAAAAAAATGATGTACCTGATTCCAATGTTTCAATGAATAAGAATCTAGTTGCTTATGTCGTTGAGTCTTCTAATATTTGGCATGAACGATTGGGACATGTAAACTATAAGTATGTACAAAGACTAATGAACTTGAATATGATCCCAAAGTCCAAAATAAATAAAGACAAATGTGAAGTTTGTATCCAAGCAAAACTCACAAAAACACCATCACCTCGTGTTGAACGAACAGCTGAACCTTTAGGTTTAATACACATTGCTTTGTGTGACTTGAAGTATTTATAAACTAGAGGCGGTAAAAAGTTTTTTTTGTGACTTTCATAGACGATTGCACAAGATATTGATATGTCTACTTATTAAGAAGTAAAGATGAAGTCTAAGAACAAATTCAAAGAGTACAAATTTGAAGTTGAAAACAACTAGAAAAACCATTAAAATAGTCAAAAGTGATAGAGAAAACGAATATGATGAACCATTCAATGTGTTTTGTCTAGAAAATGGTATTATCCATCAAACCACTGCTCCCTACTTACCAGAATCAAACGGAGTTGCGGAAAGAAAGAACTGAACTCTAAAAGAAATGATGAATGCAATGTTGCAGGAATCTGGTCTAGTCCAAAATTTGTGGGGGGAAACGCTGCTCACCACAAACTATATCCTCAACAAAATTTCTCATAAGGTAACTGGTAAAACGCCATATGAACTTTGGAAAGGAAACGTACCTTCATACAAATACCTCAAAGTGTGGGGGTGTTTGGCAAAACTCGCAGTGCCACCTCCTAAAAAGGTCACGATTGGACCAAAAATTGTGGATGCTTTATTCATTGGTTATGCACACAACAATAGTGCTTATAGGTTTCTGGTAATTAAATCAGATGTACCTGACATCCATGTCAATACAATCATGGAATCAAGGAATGCTTCATTTTTTGAAAATATATTTCCGTGTAAGGACAAACAACATCCTAAACGCACTCGTGAAGAAAGAAATGTTGTTACCTCCGTCGATGAGGCTAGTATTTCTAAAACTTTTGTAATCGAAGCCGAAGATGTTGTAGATAAACCTAGACGAAGCAAGAGGGCTCGTAAGTAAAATTCATTTGGTGAAAATTTTATGATGGTATTTCTCGCTGAGAATGAACCAAAATCTTACGCCAAAGCCATGTCTAACCCTGACGCAGATTTCTGGAAAGAAGCAGTCAATAGTGAATTTGATTCAATATTAGAGAATTATACGTTTGAGATAGTTGATCTACCTCCAGGGTTTAAAGCACTAGGGTCTAGATGGTTGTTCAAAAAGAAATTGAGAACTGATAGTGCAGTTGATAAGCACATGTCCAGACTTTTGGAGCACGGATTCAGACAAAGAGAAGTCTAGATTTCTTCAACACTTATTCTCCAATAACAAGAATAACTTAAATCAGACTCTTGATTGCAATTGCTGCATTAAGAGACTTGGAAATCCATCAAATGGATTATAAAACTACCTTTCTGAACGGAGATTTAGAAGAGGAGATATACATGAAACAACCTGAAGGTTTCGTAGTTCTGGGTCAAGAACACAAAGTTTGGAGGCTCGTAAAGTCGTTGTATGGGCTGAAGCAATCTCCGAAACAATGGCATGAAAAATTTGTCAATGTAATGATGTCAAATGATTTTCGTATCAATGAATGTGATAAATGCATCTACTTTAAAATTACTCCTAGCGGATATATTTTACTATGCTTGTATGTGGATGACATGCTTATCATTGACAACAATAAATATATCATCCAACAAATCAAGAACATGCTTAATAGTCATTTTGACATGAAAGACATGGGTCTTGCATATGTTATTTTTGCCATTAAGATCATGAGGACTCCTGATGGGATAACCTTATCTCAGGATCATTATGCTGAAAAGATATTTGAGAGGTTCATGACCTACTATAGTGGAAATGCAAAAACTCATGTATACGCTATGCTGCACTTGACCAAGAATGTAGGTGAGACAGTGCTACAAGGAGAGTATGCACGGGTAATTGGAAGTTTGATCTATTTAACCAATTGTACAAGACCTGATCTAGCGCATGCGGTCAACGTATTAAGTCGCTACACAAGTAATCTAGGTCATACACACTGGAAATCCATAACAAGGGTATTAAATTATTTGCGATACACTAAGAGTTATGGGTTGCACTATGGTAAAGAACCATCAGTCTTGGAAGGATACAATGATGCAAACTGGATATCAGACTCAAAGAACTCGAAATCCACAAGTGGATATGTCTTTACACTTGGAGGTGCAACAATATCTTGGAAGTCTTCCAAACAAACTCTATTGGCAAGATCTACCATGAAATTTGAGTTTATCGCTTTAGACAAAGCAACTGAAGAATCAGAATGGCTTCGTAATTACTTGGAAGATATTCCAATGTGGGAGAAACCAGTCTCAGCTCTACGCATACACTGCGATAGTCAGTCGGCTATAGCTCGGGCACTGAATACTCTATATAATAGTAAATTATGTCACATCAGACAAAGATATAAGACCATTAGACACTTGATCTCAACCGGTGTTATATATGTCGATTACATCAAGTCAGCTGACAACCTTGCGGACCCGTTTACCAAAGGTTTAACAAGAGATCAAATCTTAAAATCATCTAAGGGAATGGGTTTATTACCTACGACTAAGAAGATGTTTGATGGAAACTCCACTAACGTGATTGGAGATCCCAAGATATCGGTTCAAAAGGGACAACTAAGTCAAATAGAATCTGATTAAAGCACTGAGAACTACTCAGATCCCCTGATGATAAACAGTGCTTCCTGTAAATATTTAAGGTAAAGCAATAGTTTTTTAATGAGATAAGACCATAAACCTTCATATATATGAATATAGAGTATAAACATGATACTATATGTGTATATGACATGTACTAATGGCAATCACCTAGTGAGTGTGAAATGAGACCGTTACTAGGAGGATGAAGTTCAGACTATTCTCTCCAAATTCACTCATTACTACCAGGTAAGTTCAAGGCCAAAACGAACACAATAGAGAACATAACTCTACGAGAAGACGAAGTTGTGTTATATCTGCTGTCTCGGTTTACACAAAACTTCGGGTAGTTCAAGATATCACGTTTACCTCCTGAAATGTAGATCCAACAAGTATTAACAATGAGTGGTTCAAGGCTGGAATACGCTACTACCTCAGATGCAATCAGTTTTCGCTTATACTCTCGAAAAGTCCATGTCTAGTCTATTGTTAAGTCTAGTCAGTAGAGTCTGCATAGTCTAATCGAGTTTGCATTGTTTAGAGTAATTTCTATTCATGTGGGGGATTGTTGGAACCAAAAATTTATAAGTTATTGGGATTAGTAAATTTTTGTTATAATGTGAAAAAGAGAAATGTAGAAATGTCTTTTGGGTTCTAAATAAAAAGCTCTTCACTTAAATGAAATGCAAGAGTAAAAAGCTCCACATTGGTTATGACAAGATAAATCTTGTACTATAAATATGACATTCTCTTATCAATGTTCAATAGATCGTGGGGACACTATAGAGAAGGAGTGAGAGGGGCCTTTATGCAAACTACACACACGCTGGAGCCGCCGGGCCGGGCTTGGGTTTGGGCCTTGGTCCTTGGGTCTTGGTGAATGCGGGCTTTAGCCCACAATAAGATGTTCTTTTGGAGCAAATTCATACAAAGTATTTTGCATAATGTCATAGATAAATCCTAACGGTTTGTGTCTAATTAATCGAGATAAATCTAGATAAATGTTTTAGATTGTGTCAAGATAATTACGGAATATTTCCGTTCCTTATCTCGCACGATAAACAAGAATATTTTCAGAATATTCTTTCCTCTATCGTTATCCTTAGCTTGACGATCAAGCTTCCTTCCCATATAAGTAAGCGCATATCCTCTTCATATTCTACAAGCTTTAACGCAGTTAAGTAGATCCAGCAAAAACCCTTTTCGTCTTTCTAAGTAAGTCTTGAAAGTATAGTGTAGTAGTTAGTTCGTAGATTCTGTTTTGGGTGCAGCGAAACAGGCTCATCGTGGTTGTATCCTGGGATTCGAAAATCACATACAAACCGTCTCACATTACAGGTAATTTATTAAGGAAAGAGATCAAATCTCGACTCTACAAATTTGTCTATTTCCTTAACGCTTTTTTAAACGTTTTATATCTTCATCTTATCGTTTATATCGATTTTTGTTTCGTGATTTTCAATCAAGATTTTCGCGGTCCTACAGTTTCTTGGTATTCTGACGTTTAGGAATCGAGCTAAAGGCTTATACGGGGATGATGAGAACACGTGAGAGGAATAAAGTTGAGAAACACGTGTTTTCTATGGTTTTCCCATGTTACAACTTTTGTTTCTTAGATAAATGTGATCCCAACGGGACGTCCTTCTCCTTTACGAATCAGTTTAAAGCAATTGTTTTTGATGGTACCCATATTTTGATGATTGCCTTTTCTGTTACATCTTTGAGAGTATGTACAATGTCTTTGTTTCCACTTGGGACATTAATACCAAATTTCTGTGCTAGATAACCTTATAACCTTATTGCTTTTCCTCTTATTATGCAGGCATGAATCCTTGAGAGTATGTAAAATGTCCTTGTTTCTACTTGGGACATCAATACCAAATTTGTTGTGCAACAAGCATATAGAAAACACCATTGCTTGCATAAAATCAATTGTTGAACAAATGGCATCTTTAACACTTTGTATAACACAACGGTGATTTCAATAAAAGGTCCTAACAAATTCTAGTTGTCACGCCAAAAGCTTGCGGTGATACCCGATCCAATTTCAGAAATTACAAATTTCCTAGCCATTGATCTAAGATTGGTTATTTCTTCTATGAGATTAGTTTGTCTGCGTCAGAGGAGTTCGATGAAATACCTGAAATAACTTAGATGAGCAAAGTAATCTAACGGACAAGAGTTAATGTTAGGGAGCTTTGTGAACTTATCAAACCTGTTCTTTAATGCATGTTTAACCTCATGAATTCAACTAGAGTTAGTTTATTGGGTTTAGACATAGTGATTGGAGCCACTAAGGGTGGAAAGATTATAAAACTATTTTTTGAATTTAGAATGGTGCTTAATTGATTATTTGATAAGTTGTTTGCAGTTTTTATTCATAGCTTTACACTGTTGATTTACTCTTTTGTCTTTATTTCAATTGCATTCAAAACCAAAAACAATTTTAATGTCTTCCATATTCATTTGAATTTGATAATTGAAGTGTATATCTGGTCTCTGTGGATCCAGTCATGAACTTTGCTATTGTGGATTGTTGTGTACTTGTTTTATTGAATTTATGCTTAAAACTATGAGCTATCAGTAAACAAAACAAATTCCTAAGATCATCAGTGTGACAAAAAGTCTTTAAAAAAGCTTCCTTTTTTTGTTTGACAAAGGGATTTCAAATTTAAAAACATAAAAGTTTACAAGATAAGGCAAAGAAGCCTTATAGAGAGAAAAAGCTTGCATGAACATACTTCATGATAGATAACATCTCATACCTAAAACTATTTAAGGTAAAGATGAGTTGAAACAACAATGAAAAGAGAAAAGGTAACTAGCGAGTTGATCCATGACCACGGTGGCCATGCTTCCCTCTACCTCGTACTGTTTTCCATTCCAAGTCTTGGTATTTGATAGGAGGTTTAGTCTCTCTCCCACCCCTTGTCAAACCAATAGAGCTCAAAGGCTCATTGTCGATTTCATCCACATTACCTAACACATTGAAACAAGAAGGACTCTCGAATGCACTACCTTGAGGTATTGTGGTTAAAGGATCAACTACTGAAGTTTTGTGGACCTCGTTGTTGATAATGTTTGATGGAGAAGATTCCATAAAAGGTGTCGTAGTTGGAGCAGATTTAGAATCTACTAATGGAGATGAAGTTTTGAGCAAGTTTGGCAATACAATTTGACTGGCCTCTTGAATCCGTGAGGTGGAGGAGAGAGTAGTGTACCTTGCAACTTGTATATCATGGCAGTCCACAAAAGTATCTGAAGAGACATCTAGTAGTTTTGGATCAACTTCCAAACCTGTAAGCGAGTCTGAAATATCTGATAGGTGTTGGCTTGAGCTGTGGCATCCTTTTGTTGGAAAGTTAATGGAGATGATGCAACATTGTCTTGTTGTTGCAGAATGAGACCAATATCCACAACATGAATATCTGCATTTATACCAATTGAAGTTGCTGATAGATTTGAATTCTCTTGGGGCATAGAAGACAGAAGACGCTTTTTTGCTTTATGGCCTAAACTACCACATCTCTCACACGTAGAAGGAATCCAAGTGTAGTCAACTTTAACCAGATAAACACTACCTTGTTTATCATCAAGAGCTATTAACTTGGGAAAGTCTTTATCTAATTTCATCTCAACTACCACCTTAGCTTCACCCATGTTAGTAGGATCCAGGCGAGGTTTGTGAGTCAAAATAGGCTCTCCAAGGCCTGAGGCAACATGACTTATTCCTAATCGGGAGTAACAACAATCAGAAATGTTTTTCAAATTGACCCATACCAGTAGTGTTGATATCTCAGGAAATTTGAAAGAGCCCTCTGGAGTCCACGGTAACACAAAGAGTAAGCAATCATCAATGTGCCAAACTCCTCTTTGAATAACCCAATGACGAGTAGGTTGGTGAGGGATATGGACATATACGAAGAATCACCAAGCTTCTTACAAGAAATCTTACAACTTCATCCCCAAATCCTATTAACCACAGCAAGAACAAGTCCACCCGGAGGTAAAGAACACCTATGAAACTTGCCTATGACATATTCATCTTTGTTCTTGGGTCTTAGTCTAAGGACTTTAGAAGGGATTGATAACTCTGGCATACCATCGAGTCTATAAGTGGGAGTAGCTGCCCGATAGAGATTACGCGACTGTGGACCCAATCTTGCAGCCCACGGAAAACGCAGAGTTCCATCAGCTTTAAGTTCAGGAGGGGCAATTTCTCAATCGGAAGCTGTAGAGATCGAGTTGGGTACTTACTCTTCGGTTGCTTGTTCAGTATCTCATCATTGAGAGATGGCCAAAGGGCAGCAAGTTGGTTTCCCACAATAGCAGGATCATATCCTTGTGGAGTACTTGGGTCAGGAGGAGTAACAGGGGGCTTGAAAATGAGTGGTTTAGCCCATGAGCCTAAAGAACGTACAAACTAAGAAGGAGCGTCTTGGTCCGGAAGAGCAGAGGCTGACGGGAGAGCTTGTGTTTTGTTCACTTTACTTGCTAGAGACGGTTGTGATCGAGACAGAGGAGAGTTTGTAGCATTGGGGTGAGCTTCGTTGAGCTCCAACGGGGATCGCTTATCCATTGCATCTGAGCGAGTAGACCTATCATGAGTAGTAGATGATACCGCCATAGCATTCACATCAAGAGCTCCAACACAGAGCTGAGCAGAGATATCAGCAGTTCTACCATGGAGGAGCAAAGAGTCCAAATCTGAGTCCTTGTTATCGGTTCCAACAAGAGTTTCAGCACAGGTTTCGTCAACACTTACGAGTGGTAGCAGAGATTCGGTGTGAGTGTGATTTAGGTCCTGGGTAAGAGATAGATCTTTCTGAGTCGCTGGAGTACGAATCACATCACTTGAAGTCAAAACCTCACGCAAAGATGGAGATTCCGGAGTCGCTAAGCTTGAAGTTGATGTTGACGAGACCTAATCTTTTGTCAACTCCATAACAGAGAGGAGGAGGGGTATGAAAGAGAAGAGGAGACCACAGTGTGGAGCAGGGACTCACCGGCGAGGGTTGCACCGGCGAAGTCGACGGAAATTTGTATTGATTGGGTTTCGCCTCTGTTGTCGTCGAAATTGGGGGCGCGTAGGCGCGTGGTTAATTGTTCTGTTTGTTCGGTTAAAAAGCTTTATTTTTTTCATCTCTCTCTTTTGCATTCACCTCAAGTATTCAGGATAAGAAGATACCTAATGTATAAAATAAAATAAAATAAAATAAAATAAAATTTCCAAAGAACTATGATTTGGTGATGCCTCAAAATCTGAATCCTGTACAAATCAAACCATCGTACCCAAATACTAACCATACATATTTTTCCTGTTTATTAAAAAAGAGTATTAGTTAAAGATTGAAAAATAGGGTCACGAGACTCACATATTCACAAGCTTTGACATCAGCCTCCCACACACATATATATATATATATATGTATGTCTGCTCCCCTGTAATCTCCATTTTCATTTTCTCTAATATCTCCAAGTCACACACTTCCACAAGGTTCGATATTTCTCTACTATCTCCAATGAATTTTCTATCTTGCCTCTTTTTCCCTTAAATCATTGCATGTATGTAGATGTACACATATACGTATATCATGTACTCATAGAGGTATATATATAGTCTCCTAGCTACTTCAATTTTCATCTTGTAGATTTTTTTTTATATTTTTTTTCATCTCGTAGATTAACTACAAGAAAAATGATAACAGTCGTTTTCTTTTTCTTTTGGGATTCATCTATATCCAAGTGTATATATACGATACATTAATCTTTTATTAAGTTATTGAATCAAAACCAAGCACATAAACCTATATATGATTAATTTTTGTAATTTAAAAAATTCAAAATTTTCTAAATAAATCAGATAGTGGTAAGAGGATGAGATTGGGTAAGATTGTGGAAGGCTTGAAGTTGAAGATAAAGACAAGTCTAAGGATGAGGAAGGGATCATCATTAGCGTCTTCATCGTCATCCTCATCCTATGAGAAGATAGAGAAGAGTGAGAGTATGAGATTTGAGTTAAGAAGCAGAAAGGCACACAAAATTATCCAGCAAACTCTTCAAATTGCCGACTCTCCCACCTCAAGAACTTATGCTTTCTGACATCATCCTTTTATCATCCAAAACATATTCATACATACATATGGGATTCCGTGTACACATCTGTTTATACATATCTAAAATATTGTACGTGTATGTATGTGTGAAAGGTTATATATGGATGATGTAATGTGATGAATCTCAACTTGGCTAATGGTGGTTATTAGGCGAGTTCAACATTAATGGTCATTAATAGTTCTCTTCACTAATCTTAGCTTTAAGAAAAAATATTTTTTTTCTGGTTTCCGTTCTTTTAAGATTATGAAATTCCATCTATACTATTATTTAAGAAGTGATTTGGCTTAGTTGTCATGTTATAATTCAAAAATCTAACTTTTACTAGAGATATATAATTTATTAATTTTATTTAATAAGTTTTTTATAAATAGAAATATATTTTTAATTATTGCAGAATGTTAATAAGTGTTACTATAGACTATGATGAATAGATAATTTATATAAAAATAACTAAATTGATGTTATTTTAAATATTATTATGTAGATTTATATTTTTATGTTATTTTAAATATTAATTAAATTTTATTAAGTTATTATGATAATTATTTTTTTACATGTAAGGTTTGATGATATAAGAAATAAAAGATTTTGTAATTAATAAGCCACTATCTAAGTTTTGTTGTAATAAAAAAGTCAAATTATATATTCAGATTAATTTAATATTTTAAAGTAATTAAATTATTTAAATTAAAATAAAAATTTATATTAAAATTAAATTTGGTTGAATATATATTAGTCCGCAAAGGTGCGGGACATCATCTAGTTTTGGAATATTTTATAACGTTGCCATGGTATTTGAATAACTTTATATTCATAGCCATATAGAAAATACTAAAATAAAGAATAACAATTCTTTTATCAGCCAAGTTGACTTTCTCAGTTTTATTTGTAGATAAAAAAATAAATTTCGAACCAGATTTTGTGGAGAAATCATTGACCTTATGATAATGTAATATTCAAATTTTGAAACAAAAAAATACTGTATACGATTGTTTTTGTCTACCTTGTTCCTTGTCGTCCATTATGACTTTTACTATCCTACTCATCTGTCACAATTTTGTATTTATTTTGTGAAAAATTGTATGATATGGTTATGAATTTTCTACTGGAAAGCTCCTACACGGAACATAACCAGCCAAGACATGCGAGGTTATGTTTTGTCCATGTGAAATAGGGAAAATTAGAAGGAAGATTATTTAGAACCAAGATTGTCTATATCCTTCTCTAAACCATCAAAATCCCTTTTGAAATGATTTAGAATTGCCTTTCAAAAAATTACATATACTTCACCCAACAGACGTATTTTGATTGTTGTTCAACCAACAGTTTCTAAGTTCTTGACACAGTTCTATCCAGTTTTTTTAATATGGTAAAATATCACAATCTTGAAAAATTTAACGAGATTTTTGTTATATATTGTCAGTACATCTGGTGTTTCCCAATCTAACAAAAGTAATTCCAAAAAGAATTGTCAAAATCAACTAATTAGTTGACATACAAAACGGACTGTTCATAAAGTATACATTATACATTAATGCATGTGATAGTAACACCAACAAATAGAAGATTAAGTTCATAGAAATCCATAGTAGTACTATATGATTTTACGTATGGTTTGTGCCTTTTTGGTTTAGATTGAAGAGAAGTGAAGCTCTCAATTAAGAAGTTTAACTTCATTTGTAAAAATGTTGATGTATTCTTAAACACTTCGGCATAAGTGGTGTCGCTGTTTAATTGACTCTTCATAACCTAAAAAGAGGTTGAGACATTATAGATGTTTCTTGAGTTAGGTGAAGAGACATGCATGCTAATGCCCATGCCTCTACATTGCTACAAACCAAAATTTAAATACCAAATCCTCTTCTCCTTAATTTAATTTTTCAGTTGTAAAGTACTAGATATGGATAGAGTTGAACATCAATACAATTACAACATTAAGAATGTACCAAATTATCCGGTATATCTATAAGCCGTTCTAATTGATTAAAATATGATATATTAGAAATTTATATTTGGACTTCAAAAAAAAAAAATTAATCCATACAGCCTGAATCTGAATATTTTGTATGTAATGATGTTGTTAGGCGCGTATTGATTATGACAAAATGCTTTTTATTTCTCTTATAAAATATTTTAGAGTTCTGTTTTTAGGGGGGAAAAACAATGTAGTTTCATTTCTGTTATTTTGTATTTTAACCTTTTATATTTACTTTAGGTAGACTTCATGATCTAGATAACCAAAAATAACAGTATGGTTTTTGTACATGTGTCTTATTTGGGATTCAGGAATTAGTCCGAATAGTTGTAATTCAATTATGACATACACGATCCAAATCCATATATTTTAAACTGTTAATCGCTAGTTTCAACAGTAGTTAATTACCATATCTTTATTTTTTTAAAGAAACGTATTAAATAGTATTATATGAAGATGCAGAGTATCCATATAAGCTGTTGGAGTTGAAGAAAGTATGGAGGTTGAGCCCAGACAGTATAAAAGGACAAGAGATAGAGAATAAAATTACACAGCACTAACATCCAATAGTGTGAGGACAGACAACAAGCATTTCTCAGTGACAAAAACAGACAAAGTGGGATGACAAAATAGTATACCTTTAGCAAAAACCCAAAACAACTTCTACAATTGGGGAAGAAGACAACATATGTAAAAGAATTACGAAGAAATAGGAAACTGCTAGACAGATGAAAATGAACCTTCAATGATATCATCCAGCTAAATATTAGTGAACATGATATGTTTTTCAAACAATCCACAAGTTTTGTATGTGTGTGTGAGAGAGAGGTACTTATGTCAACTGAATGGGTCCTCCCCAATCTAAGCTTATTCGAGCCATATGTTATTTTGGTTAATTTATGTGGATTTAATCAGTGTTACTTTAGATTCATAAACTCTTCAAACTTGAGATAGTTATTAACTCTCCGTCGAGAAAAATAATCAAGTATGATTTTAACGTTGGGTTTACTTTGAAATCTGAATGGAGTTGAAGTGAAATGAAAAGAAGGTCTATGTTGTACGGCTGTTACAATTTGCAAATAAGAATTAACTTTAGGGACATGATCCTTTGAGAACACACAAAAAAAAAGAATGACTCATTGGGTACTAACACTATAAGACAAACCTGCGGAAGGTGTCCCTAGTATACATGAGCTGATGAGGCAAGCCATGACAGCTGCAGCCAACAACCATCTTCTATATTGTGTAAGGTAAAGAAACTCATGTAGCTGAGATGTTTACCGATGATGCCACAACTCTGCTTTGTTTGAGATGTCAACTTTTTTCTTACTATACTGATGATGCCACAACTATACCACACGTTTTTCAAGCATGAAAAACATTAAATTTCTACTCACAGCAGACTGTTATTTTCTTCTTTGTAGGATAACATATGCTACATGTATTTCTTTCTCCTCCTTTCAATAGCACATCTGATCTTTTCTTTGATAAGTTGCATGACACTCAGTAGTTGTTATTCATCTCAGATACAATATACACATAGTTCACTACATAGCTTTTTCCCTTAAACAATTAATTGTTGGGAAAAAAGTTTTTTTAGGCCAAAAAAATTGATTGTCCCATTAGGCTAAATACACTTGCTAATTGTCCTATTAGGTTAATTATTTTAAAAATGCCACTAATACCCTTAAAATTAATTATAAAATCGAATGTATAATTATTAAATAATGAAAATATATATTCCCTATATTATTTTGTTATTAGTGATTAAAAAAAATAGAAAACAAACCCCCCAAATTACACCTAAACCTACTCCCCCACCCCGACGATTCGTTACTCCCCGACACCCTCTCTCTACGGCGACAAGGAGGCGACAAACCGGCGACTTCAACGGCGTCTCCTCTCTCCGGCGTCTCCTCTCTCAGTGGCGACGGCTCTCTCCGGCGTCTCCTCTCCCTACGTCTCTCTCTTCCTCTCTCGGTAGTCACAAAGGGAGCACCTTCTCCCTTCCTCTCTCGGTGTACTCCGGCGTCTCCTCTGTCGGTGGCGTCTCCTCTCTCGGCGGCATCTCCTCTCTCCCGGCGTCTCCTCTCCCTGCGTCTCTCCCTTCCTCTCGGTGTACTCCGCCTCTCTCCCTTCCTCTCGTCTACTCCGCCTCACTCCCGTCGTATACTCCGCCTCTCTCCCTTCCTCTCTTCGGCTCCGGTGTCCTCTCTTCGGCTCCGGTGACTTCTCTTCGGCTCCGGTGTCTTCTCTTCGGCTCCGGCATAAGCACTTCTTCAGTCCTTCTCCCGTTTTTGCAAAGTTAACATCTACACTCTCTCGGATCTTATGTGTGTTTGTGTTCTTATTTTGTGACTTGTAGTGAGATTAATTATTTTGTCTATGTTAGTTTGTTTGTTTATGAGCTTATGTCTTGGCATGAGTTTTTGTTCTTCTTTTGTAACTTGTTTCTTTATAGCTATATATGTGCCTTAAAATAATAGAGATTGCTTGTCGATAGAGATTGCTTGCTTTCGTTGTGTCTTGTTTCTTGTGAATTGTGTGTTTGTGTCTTATGTTATTATTTTGTGTGTTTTATGTGTGTTTGTCTTGGAGTCTTATGTGTGTTTTGTTCTTTTTGTGACTGGTGTCTTAAGAGATATTATTTTACTGAGCTGTGACATTGGTTATTGATAGGTACTGAGTTTTATTCATCCTGCGAGTGCTCTTCTTTTCGGACTCTACTTCGGTGTGTAGCATCTCCGGCTCAAATCTCTTCTTCTCCTGATAGCAACTGATCTCGTGTCTAAATAAAAGGTAAATCGAAGGTAAGTCCACTCTTCTCCTTCGTATTTTGTTATGTTCTCTTGGTTAATGAGTGTGAAATAAATTTCGTTGTATTTATTGTCCATTGTGTTCTTGTCCATTATGAATTAATTGAGTTATTGTTGTGCCTTTGTTGTGTTGTTTACCGTATTCTAATTGAAATGAATGGAGATTGCTTGTTGATGATAAATATCTAGTTTATATGCTTGGACTTATATGCTTTGACTTATATTCAATCTTATTGTTTGTTTTTAGGTATGGATTCAGAGCTGCCTAACCGTCTATATGGAGAGGGGTTGGAACCGCAGGTTAAGAAGATTAATAACAGCTGCCGACTGAAACTTCTCGAGCTTCTGAGGGAGAAAATGGAGCCAGAATACAAGGAAGTTATGAAAGATCCCATGTTCTCGCATATTATGGTTATTGAGGAGAATGGTCTTAAGTTCTTGGCAAGGCTGGTACAGTCTTTCCTCTGTAGGGAGTTGATGACAAGCAAGAAATATGAGAAGTGGTTCTCATTTGCGAGGACGCCTCTCCGGTTTTCACTCCAAGAGTATCATGCGGTCATGGGTCTGAATGTGAAGCTAGAGAAGATAAGTGTGGTGAAATGGACAGATGATATGGATTTTTGGAGTAAGATGATAAAAACCAATGGGAGGATCAACTTAAAATTGATCAAGGAGAAGTATTTGGAAGGGAAGGGATGAGAAGGTGAATTTTTATGGGTGTGGACGTGGGTTGATAGGGTGAGGATGATCTATTTTTGTGTTATTATGGGTGTGGTGATGGGAAGGGATGAGAAGGTGAATTTTCCACATCTATACATGAAATTGGCGATGGATTTGGAGAAGCTTAGGAGGTACCCGTGGGGTCTGTACTCATTCGATTTCTTGCTGAAATCTATTGATAAAGCGAAGGACAAATTGGAGAAGAAGGAGGGGTACTTGATGGAACGCTTCTTGTTTGCTTTCCAGATATGGATTATGGAAACAATTCCTGCTTTTGGAGAGATCTGTGGTAGAAAAGTCAGCAACAATTTTACTGGTCCTATGTGCGGTAATTGGACAGGATGTGCTAAATGCTCTGGAAGAGGTATGTGGTAGAAAAGTTTGTGAAACATTGTTCTATTAAAATACTTTTTGCTTGTCTTGTGCATTTTACTAATGATATTGTTTTGTAGGGGATTTTGCATTCATTCATGGATTTTCATAGAGATGGAAGGGTAGTATGCGTTGATGATTTTGTAAGGAAGGACGAGAAAAAAGATGAAAGAGTAGATTTGATGTTGGATATGATGCAACGAAAACATGATTGGAGGAAACATGTTTGTGGAGTAGTAGAAACTACAAGTTCTGAGATGGATGAAGGTGACGAGGAGAGTGAACAAGAAGAAGAAGAAGGGGAGGAAAGCGAGGATGGATCAGAAACTGAGATTGGCGAGAGTAGTCATGGTGCATCGACAGCAGATGGCACAGCTACTGTTTCTGGAAGAAACAAGAGAAAGCATGCCGGCCTAGGAGCAGCGTCAAGGAAGAAGAAGCTATTTTGCGACTTAGGTGCTACACCAAAAGGGAGCATTGACACAGATATGAAAAGGTTCTTGGAGGGTCTGGTCCAGTCGTCTCTTGTTGTTTTGGGGAGAAACTCAGTCAGAAAATCACGGATAGAATGGACAAGTTAGAGCATGTGGTAACAGACAGGTTAGGCACGCTGGAGAGTGAGGTTACACAGCTCAGGACAGCTTTGTTACTGGCTGAAATGGCGGGAAAAACTGATAAAGAGGCTGCTCCTAGCAAGAGCAGAGTAGATGCCGGTCCCTTCAAGAGCAAGAACAACACAACTCCGTCAAAGAAAAAGGTACCTACTAAAAGAAAGCGTTAGAAGTTGTTGGAAATAGGCGGTTGGATGTAGTTTTTTGGCGCTAGGTTGTTGGAATTTGCATCTAGGTGGCATCACATTTTCTATGTCTATTGTGTATTGTTTGTAATTTTGAGTATTAGTGTGTAATATGTATGTGATGAAAATATAATGGATGTAGTTGGAACTTAATGTTTATGTAATGGATGTAGTTGAAACTTAATGTTTATGTAATGGATGCAGTTGGAACTAAATTTAGATTTTCTTGCATATTTTTGTGTTTGTCAACAGGCTGGAAAAAACAAAGATCTCCATACTGATGATTTGTTTGCTGATTTACATCGAGTAAACTTGACTCAGTCATCAGATAATGATCTTCTGTTGAGTACACAAGATTACTTGAAAACTTGCTTGAAGGACCTTTCACAAGACACATTTGTGAAAGGTTT